>JAUKPT010000132.1:0-26432 GCA_032273505.1 Nanomia bijuga | reverse complement strand
CTCCATATATTGCCTAGATGTCTGATGATGTAAGTAATTTACGAAAATATTCACAAAAATAATTTTATTGTTGACCATGGAGTACTTACTCCATATGTTGACTCAAAAAAACTGTACATAAAGGGAATTTCTGCGAGATATTCTGGAATCACGGATGAGAGATGTCTAAACCTCCCGCGCGACGAAAACAGAAACGATAATTTTTTCTTTGACCTTTTTGGGAAACGAAAAATCATCGTGGCTTTTTATGCTACTTTACCGAACATTCGAATCTGGGACAAATTTAAAGTGACATGTTTACTGACTGTATTGATTTGAAAAAGAACTAGATACTTTACAGAACATATTTTGTTTATAATCTGTTTATGAAATTGAATCTTTAATGAAATGTGAGTTAATAATTTAATTAAACTGGACAGTTGGCTATTAAGCCTCTCTTTAAAATAAAATTGAAACTCTTCCGCAATAAATGAAACTAGATCATGAATTTCGTTGTGTTTTTAAAAAGTATTGACTTTCAGAATTACATTTAGCTCAAGATCTCAAGACCTAGCTAGCTCTATTAAGATTTCCATTCTTTTTAACTGATTAATTGGACTAAACTAACAGCAAAACTTATTTGTCCGATGATGGTTCTGTTTCCTTTGAAGGAGACCACCAGCCAATAGTTTTCGTAATTGAAACAATCTTTTGTAAACAATCATTAAAATGCTTTATAAATGTGTCCATGGATGCACAATCATCAAAACTTTTGTCTTTCATAACGGAATGAAGGCAAGTGTTGCTGGAAAGTCACTGTCTTAAAAAAGTGTTTAAAAAAAGGGAGGCTGTTGTATTGGCAATATATTCTATTATAATTAATCCAAAAAATGCTGATTTATGTGCCATTGGATTGGTTTTTGACTTCACTGTGACCAGTTTAATCAGTAATGTTTAAAATGCAGAAAAATGGAACTATTGCTGTAATTCCTTTCAGCTGCACAGTTTTCAACTTACCTTATACTATTGTAAAATCTCTAAATGTTGACCAACGTTCTAATGTTGAAATAAAAAAAACAAGTGTAAAATGAAATGTATAAAAATGTAGGTTCTATCTTATTCTACAATATGTAGTGCTACAGCGCTAGTCAAAGATTGTAAATTACATACTCGTTGTTGTTGTTGACGTTGGACAACATTTGGAGATTTTACAGTATGATGAGAAAAATACTTTGTTCTGGTGGTGCAAATTTATTCAATAAGTTGATGTTAGATACTATGCTTTATTTGTGTACCGTAGATGTCTATAAAGTTGACTACGCTCCCAATTTTGACTGTAAAAAAAAACAAGTCCTTAAAATAAAATAGATACAAACAAATATACCATCATCCCAGTTGTTCATTCTTCTAAACTTTACCGTATGCGTCGATAGTACACAAAAATATTGTTTTTATATGCATATTTGAACCATGCAATCAATTTGTGAAAAAATTACATATTTTCTGTACATTAGCTTAACGCGAAACAATATATTTGGTTCCATAAACATTCCATTTGTACATGCATTGTGTGTGAACAACTTGTGTGATGGCAACTTTTTGTGAGAGTGACATTTCGCAAACGAGCGCACATTAATTTAGTTAGTTTTTTTAACATCATTGTGTGTAATGGCAATTGACAGCTGGTAAGTTACAGACTTGTATACGTTTACAATCAAAATTGGGAGCTTGGTCAACTTTATGGACATCTATGGTAAATGACAAGGTTCTTTCACAGGGGAAGGCAAGGAACTTCCAAGATTCCTGGATTACTATAAGAAGTACTTAAAGTTTGAACTCGCTCCTAAAACATAACATAAACAACCACATAAACTTACAATCGTCCAAGCTAATCATTGTACTAAACTAAAACATGTTTTAATAAATATACTTGAAAATTATGTCATAGTCATATGAATGTAATAAAAATACTTAAAACAGATGCCACATAAACTGATGTTTACAGATGTTTACGGATGCCTATTTGCTCATGCAGCTTGCACGTAAAATGGCAAATAACTAAAAAGTTGATTGGCTAAAATTCTTGTTCTTAATCACAACAATTAAATTTTTTCTAAGAAAAGGGTATGGGTATACTAAATTACGTTTCTTACATTTCAAAACATTTCAACACAAACCGGTCATACAAACTTTATAATAAGTGTCAAACAATCATATAATCCTGGTTTGCATATATATTGGACTACAAACAATCTGTATGAATTAGATTCGGTTGTGTATTTTTACATACACATGAGTATTATTGGCAATGTAGCTCTTTTTTTCTCCTGGGAATATGTGAATCCAGAAAAGAGGATCTTTCTGGGATGCAAAATAAAAAAAAAATGGTTTTGAATCTGTGAATCGAGAACAGTTTTTCTATAAATCCTGTATTTGAGGATATTTCGTCTGGGAATCAGAGACACATTCTTTTTCAACTATAATCTGTCTCTATTGTGGAGCTGATATATTATCCATGATTCCATGAATAACGAAATATAAAAATGGAAATTTAGGGTTGGCAACTTTCTTGCCCCTCTTTTACTTTAAACATTCCCAAATTGTGCATAATGAAAATTGGTTGATTTTCTGAAGTTAAACATAATCAAGTCACAGAGTAAATTATAGACTCATATTTTTGTTTACGTTCAACTGTAGGTCGTCAGTTAACATTTGGTAATTCTATGGTATTTCTTAGTAATTCCAGGTTTTGAATTGACTATGATCCAATATTGTTTCTAAGCTTGTTTAAGTTGTTATATGGCGTCAGTAAAAGTCAGGGTTTCGACTATCTTTTTGTTTGGTCGGCAAATTGTAGAAGAAACATGGCCAAGAATCTTAGGCCGGTGAAGAAAATATTTTGGCTGGCTAATGACTAAATTTTTATTTTGCCAGATTAAATTAAACCTATGGAAAGTTCTAGAAACATTTTACTGGTTTAATGATAAGGAATACCTGTTGCTTATGATAAATGTTTTTTAATCTAAATACACATAATGATATCAAAACTGTATTGATTGATAATATTGAACGGTATGCAACAATATCATGTCGATTTGCACCATTTTGATCTGTAAATTTGGTAGTTGTTTTGTTTCTGTTATACCTAGTTTAGATAATGAACAGTGGTTCAAGGTATTTAACTTGTATTCTCAACATTGAAGATGAGAAAGATTTTGCATTATTTACATGTAGAAAGCCCTGGAGAACTTACTTTGCTCTCTAATAGATGTCCCCTCGTTCCACCTAGGACATTCTTATTCTTATTCCAACCCCCTCACTTATTAATTTTGACAGAAGGTTCAAAGCAATAGCACTAGGCTTTATTTGACTCATGTTTGCAACAAATGGCTATTAATTCGTGAGAATTTTTCTAACCCCCTATTATTCCACCCGACTATTAATTCTATAGATTTTTTCCAACCCCCCCTACTATTCCAACCCCGTCTATTAGATAGCAGAGAGTAGTCCCTACCATCTAAGAAATATATCTGAATACAGAATTTTCTTTAGGTGAACAAATTTTTGTTTATCCCTTTTACAAATTTTGCAAAAAATCGCATAAAAAATAAGTTTTTCAGTTCAAGGGAATCCTAGTTCAAAGTAGGACCATTTTTATCGGGTTATAAAAAATAACCTAATGGGAATAACGTCATAATAAATGTCATCGTGATATATATATAAGATAGATTCGTAAATTTTAAGTCACGTGATAGCCGGCGCCGAGCTATGTTTAAGCGTCAATACCCGTCGCAACACTATTTGATGTGACGTTGTGACGAGTTGTGACGAGAACTCATAACAAGCTTTAAAGTATTCCTCACATTTTGCATGTTTTAGATCAATCGAGTCAGGTTAAGTCTTTCACGAAAAAGGACAAAAAAGCTATAAAGTTTCTTCAAAAATTCCTGTGGCCTAAAGAATGGATGTTTCTTTAGTCATCAGGTTACCTTCATTAATTTATCAATTGAATCGAGATGATTTGAAATATTTATAAGGCATATCCCTATCAACTCTTAATTTTATGAAGAAATGAGAAGCCTGGAAAAGGGGTTGACAATAAAACGTTAATGTTTTTGTTTTTTCTCGATTTTCTTGACCTCAAAATCTCCATATATTGCCTAGATGTCTGATGATGTAAGTAATTTACGAAAATATTCACAAAAATAATTTTATTGTTGACCAACCCCGTCTATTAGATAGCAGAGAGTAGTCCCTACCATCTAAGAAGAAAGGAAGAAAGTTTATCCTAGAAATGGTAGATCCTTTGATATCCCAACTGTCAGATGCAGTACTCCAAGAGTTATTGCAACTATTCATGACAGCAGTATCAACCTGTTGAGTTTTTGGCTAATATTGTCCGAATTTTGGCTAATTTTGTTGAATATCTATCTTAAGCAGAGGTATGTTGGGAGTTACAGTTTCTATTTTAATGACAGAATAAAATTGTGTGAATTTGATTCTTTGTACATGTCCAGGGTTTCAGTTTTGTAAGTTTTTCATAATGGTAGGCGAATGTGTAATCTTGATGAATTTTCACCAGCGAACTTCTGCTTTGTTATGAGGAAGCAAGGCATTTTAGTCTCTAACCTGTAAATCAAGAATTTCACCTGTTTATTCGCCAGGTGCTATTTTTGTTTTGCAGGAGGTTGAAGACTAAAATGCCTTGCTTTGCTTGTACCAAAGCAGAAATTCCCTGGTGTAAATTCATCAAGATTACACATGGCACCATTCTATGAGTTAAATCTAATGGCCTGCAAACGCCCACTTTTTATCTCTTAGAGAAGTCAAAAAATGTAAGTATGGCAATGTTTTTACAAATTTGTGGATACTTTTTTTCACAGTCTCACCAATTTCTTCACACAAGAATAATCATTTCAATATCAAGCCATTGAAATTTGCCTTAAATAGAAATAATTCAAATTTTATCATTTTGTACTTTAAGACCAGTCAGATAAGACATTACATTGCTATAGCAGGTCCAAAGTAGATCTTGTTACCATATTTATAAAGAAATTTTTGTCAGAAGAAATTTCCATGAAAGAAATTTTTTGTGGTATTTAATTTTGCGAATATGGGCCCTTTTGTCTGAAATTAAATTCTGAGAAACACGTAAAAGTTGGGCATTTCTGCTAAAATTGTCATTTCTCTCTTTTTTAAGCTTTTTCGAGCTTTTTGAAGGGTGAAAATTTGTGAAATTAAATTCTGCAGAATTTACTCATTTTGACTTTTACATTCGGGAAATTAAATTCTGCGAAATTAATGTTGAATTCTCATAGTTTTTTCATTTCAACTTAGGTTTATAACAGCAGAAAGATGGTTGGAAAAGAAATAAATAGCCTGAATGATAATTTGGTTCTTAATGCTGTTTTTAACCCACATGAACCATTCGATGTTGACGAATCCCATGTAGATGAAAATGAAATGAATGGAGTAGACACTGATGTCTCTGAAGAGGTTAAGAAAACAGAGATAGATGCTGTCAATGCTGCACAAGATGGTGATGTTTCAAAAAGTCTTGTGTTATTCAATCAGGTTGTTGCATCTGCTCCAAATTATGCATCTGGTTATAACAATAGAGCTCAACTCTTTCGCTTACAAGGAGATGATGAATCAGCACTGGAGGATTTAAATAAAGCTATTTCTTTAAGCCACGGGAAAGGTTTAGCTGCATCTCAGGCATATGTACAACGAGCATTGTTAAAGCAAGTTGATGGTGATTGTGAAGGGTCATTAGAAGACTTTAAAGCTGCAGCTAAGCTTGGAAATGCATTTGCCAAAAATCAAATGGTTGCTTTGAATCCTTATGCTGCCTTGTGTAATCAAATGTTAGGTGAAGTATTTTCTCGTGTTCGTAATGGGCAACCAGATATGGCATAGAAAAATTAAATGATGGAATTAGCTTAGAAATGATTTGTTTACTTTTTGATTTAAATAATGATTTAGAAGTTCTTAGTGTTTTTCTACTGCATTAGGCTATTTTCATTCTGTTGTTCCGTCTACCTTAACGAACAAATGTTGGTCAAAACTGAAAAAATAATTCAAAGGTTATGAATATTTGGTATAATTAGTTATTCATTTGATTTTGGAAGATAATGAAAAGCTTTTTTGTAAGGATTATATTCTGTATTCCAAGGCAGCTTATTTTAGTTGTAAACATGCACTTTTATGCTGAAGAAAAATCTGTTTTGATTCTACTGTATTTCATTCATAGAGTTTTTAGAGTTCTTAGAGTTCTTAATTTTGTTCCATTATATCAATGACTTAAATGTCAACCAAAGCTTTTTTTATTGTATTTTATTTGTTTTCATCATACTCGATTGTTATTGACATGTAAATATTGGATTGTTTATATTGTTTTTATGTTTGATGATTTTTTTATACCATGTAAAAAGAAATTGACTATAAATAATTGTGAAAAATTCTTTAGTTATGTTGCTAAGCATTTACTTGTTGAATTCTAGTCAAATAAATGAACAAAAAGTGTAATTTGATGTAAATAGTTAAAATTTGATGTTGTTTGTAATATTTGATGTTGTCATTCATTACTAATATGATAAATTGAAAATGATCCAGTAAGTCTCTGATATCAGTCTCTTTTAGATATAATTCATCAAAGATATTTTTTCTCTCTTCATCTATCGATTATCTTTTTTAACTCGATTTTATGTGTGTGTGAAAAGCCAGTTAAGATTAACAAAGCAAGTTAGCTTTTTAAGACACTAATTTCTTTCCTTGAATTTATTGATTTTGATTCTGGACACACCAACAGGAAAAAGGGTAATTTTAAAAAGTATTCTTTTGAGATGATTCATTACATTAGGGAAGTCTTTTACATGAAATTGTCAAATTTAATTGCTGGGCTAAAAACCAACAACATGGATGAATGATATGTCAAAAGAATTGTACATTAACGCATTGTTAAAGCTTTGTGTCATTATTATTCATTTTGACAATGTTTTTTGCTGTTTTTAATTATAATTTGTAATATTATATTCCCCTCATTATCTTTATGCACAATTTTAGGGGTTTAAAGTTATTTCAGTCATCTCATTCTAATGAGTTTGTATTAAGATAAAAGAGGGGACTAAGTGATTTTGTGTATATGATTTTGTGTATATGTGTATATGTTGTACTTATTTAAATTTGATGAATTGTTCATAAAAAAAAATTGAAAGAAATATTTGAATTTAATCTTGTTTGTTATGCTAGTGCTTCTTAAATACTTCTAGGTTAAGAGAAGAACCCAATACCTAAGATTGATAACACATAAATATTTACTTTACTGTTGCATTGCCTCAGCAAAACCATGTGATCTTTTCAACACACATTTTGATTGGAATTTTTTATACATCGGTTATTTTCCCTAAAGAAATATAATACTCTTGTAGGCAAACTCTCTTTACCTTAAAAGTTCCTCCCCTTATGTTAGCCGCCAACAAATTCTGACATGCATCAACTGTTGGACTTTGTCGGAAATTTCAACTTTTTCTGGATAATTTGCTATAAACCATTTATGTCACTGACAGTCATAATTGGTCGGAATTGGTTGGAATTTGTCGGCGGCTACCTCTTAAACATCAAAATCAATCATCAAAATGTGTAATTTCAGCATTTTTGCTGCCGTCAGCATTAATTTGCCTGTAGTCATCTAAATTAGCCAATTATCGTCAATTTTCCAGATTTTGGTTAATTTATAGTCCCAAATTTTTTATTGTCATTTATAGATGGCTCCAACTTGTTTCGAAACTCAAAAAAGATTACATAAAAATGTGTCAAAATCACTGTACTGACCTTAGACAAAATCCCCCTATAAAAATTTTGGATCGCTTAATCGACTCAATTTCTTCAGGAAATGCTTTAAAACTAAATTTCATGAGAAGGAAAAAGAGGTGGGATACGAATATTTGCTAGATTTAAAATAATGATTTTGACCAAGGTTTTGATTAAAAATACATACAAAAATATTTGTAATGAGTAGAAAAGATGTTCTGCTTGTCTTGGATTCTCTGATTTGAATGCAGGCAGACAGCCATCGTTTTTTACAACAAGGAATAGGGATTGATCTGGATGGGTCGTGTGTTCGCATGAATAAAGGATCAGACATTGACCCACACTGGAAAATAAGAAATGAATTTTTTACAAACATTTTAATTGGCAATTATAGAATTAATCTGTTGATACAAAGAAGCAAAGTCAAGTCACAATGAAATTAAGTGAAAAAACATTAAGGTCATTATCATGAACATTTTTAGACGTAAACAGTTGTCAGCGCTATATGTTAAAAACAAATATTTCATCATGATCAAAATGAGAAATTTTAGATTTTGTTTGTTAATTATGGGTCATTAAAGCTGAGGATTTAATTAAAAAAATATTTCAAAAATAGGTTTATGGTTAATTAGTAAGTCAAAGAATTATTATTACTGTGATTATCTGCAAAACTTTGATATTTTTCCCACATTATTTTTTTGTTTGTTTATCTTATGGTTTCAGATAGAAAAAAATGGTGAAGTAACTAAGACTATATTGTTTCAGTGCCAGTTCTTAGTTTGATTAGAAATATGCTTCAATTATGCAAATATTTCTCAACTGTATGGATTTTTTTATATATAATTTACAATCTGGGATACTATTAAAACATGACAAAAGTATGTTACAAAATGTCTCCATTATTATTTTTAAAAGTGCTATTTCATAAGTTGAAAGGTTTTAATCAAAAGATGTCCTTTTGATTTATATTCTTAACAGTGGCAGATCTGGCATAATTGTCTTCAAAAATGATATTTACCCCAAACTGTGGGAAAAGTTGAAAATTGGAATTGCATGGAAGCAATACTTCAGGACATATTTCCCATATTGTTTGCGCTCATTTTGAATCCAGTTTAACAATATACAAGGGCCAACTTAGTCTTGAATAATAAAAACCTGCCAACCAAATCGCTCTTATCTAAAAAAAAATGTCTTTTATGACCATGGATGACTTTTTAGATTAAATGGTTGATTTAGTAACAGTTTGTAATGACATTTCACTAAATCTTTTAAGGCTTGTATATCTTATCTGTTTGCTTTAACCCTCGGTACGTGATTGGGGGGGGGGGGAGGAGGGGTAAAACTACCCCCCTTGATATAAAATCTTTCATAACTCAGATTAACGGAATAAAAAATTAAAAACCTTTTTTTTATGTGATTGAAATATCAAATGACATAACATATATATGCAATTCAATAGAATTAAAGATGAGGAAGTTTAAAGATAAAGGCTTTTGTGTGAAGTTTTAACGGGCGTTCTTTTATTAAAAAAAACACTTGCTTGTTTTTTATGTTAAAGTGAGTTTACTAAAAATTGTATATATCACGACTGCTTCAATCATTTTTAACAAAAACTTGGAAAACATTTAATGGTATGCTGTTTTCACCCTAAAAAACCCAGGATTATTTCATTTTTATTTTCATTGTTTTTTCTTCGTTAAAATTTATTGAAAATATAGGAAAATTAGTCCTGACAAAAGTTCTCTTTCTTCTGATAGGGGGTTCAACTGACTTAAAATTTTTCCAAAAGCTGTTAAACTCATTGAAATAAAAGTCAGAAAAAATCAGCACATTTTCCTGGAATCATTTCTTCATAAAGTAATGTTTGCAAAATCTGGCAAAATAAATAAAATTTCTGACTTGCAATTAAATTGCTTTCCTTGACTTAGCTACACGGCTAGAATAAATTTCAGAAATGGTTGTTTCTTTTTATCTAAAACAATTCAGAAATGATCTAGAATGATTACTTTAAGGTCAGAAACTTTCGCGGCTAGTAACTTTCGCGGTTTCGCGTTTTTGGGCTTTTCCGCAAAAGTTAATTCCGCAAAATGTTTCAAAATTCATCATCCGCAAAATTTTCAAACTCATCGTCGCGAAATTCCAGAGAAATTTTCACATAATTTGAAATTTTACTTTTTTCATTTGAAGATATATGTAGGAGATATACGTAGTTATACAGATGGATTGAGAAATGAAAAAATTATAATTTCACGGTTGGGCTGATCCGTGAAAGTGGACGCGAAACTTTCTAACCTTAATAGTTTGTATAGAGTGTAGCGGCAGGTCATCATAATATGAGAACAAACTCAATGTATTTTTACAGTATTTACAGCAGATATATCCATATAAAATGCATCTATTTTAATTAAACTTGATATTGGTATTGCTATTGATTAAACTTTCATATATTTTTACTTAGAAATTTTTTTTAAATTCAAGATAGATAGATGTTGATTTTTAGATTGCTTACAAAAGATTTTTCTAACATAACAATCTTTTTCGTTTTTCTTGGCTTCTTTTATTGCCAAAATTGAATGGGAAATTGTGAAGTATGCCAAGGTGTATTTATTCTTTATATCATTCCTATTCATATAAATGATTTCTTTTTCTTTTTCATTTTTTCATCCATCTTTATTGCTAGGGAAAAGATATAACTTTTTCTTTGTTAAGTATCAAAAGAAAATGTTCGTTTTTTCTTCATCAAATAATTGTTTTTCATTTTCATTTTTTTTTTCTGATTAAAACTAATCGTTCATAATTGTATTAATACATTAAAAGTATTAAGAATTGATGAGTTAATATTCTTTTTAGATCATGTGATGAATATTTTCAAATCATCAAACTCAATTTCTTTTCTTGTTAAGACTCAATTCTTTTTTATTTGATATAAAATGTATATTTATTAATTATGAATTTATTTTCTAACAAAAGTTGATAAAAATTTGAAAAAAAATTGAGTTTATGCATCTCTTTTAAAAAAATGGATACAAAATATTTACATGTAAAAGGTTTCAGTCTGTTATCCATTTGAAAAAATGTAAGAAATTATCTCAAACTATTGGTACATTCTCTTTTTTATTTGTTGAAAATTACATCATAAAGAGCTGGTAGGTTAGGTTGACTTATAGATATTTTCATGATAAATTTGAAATATGACATGTTTTTGTTAATCTGATTGTTGATGATGTAATTTTCAACCAATCAAACAAAACATGTACCCTATTTCAGTCCAAATACTTAAGAAATGAATGGATAACATCTAAGGTTTTTTCTTTTTGAATTCTTAGGATTTGGAAGAAGTTTGGAAACCTCTGGGCAAGGAGAATTTCAAACAAATTGCTGATTTTTTCTACAATACTTTATATCGTATAAATGAACTTACTCTTATTTTAGACTAGAATATTATTACAAAACTGATTTGGTATAGATGGTGAATTTTATTAAATGTTACGGAACATGATGCATCTGTCTTAAAGAAAAGAACAGGTAATGTTTTTTTGTTTATCATAAAAAACATTTCTTTTTTCATAAAATGTCTTCCTACTAATAAATTTATCATGATGTTTCTTCCTACTTGTTCCCTAGTAAGAATGTTTTAAGTTTTCTTTTCAAAAAGATACATATATTATAACAGCTGATACTGGAACACTGTAGCAGTAGTTTTTCTTATAAATTATGTCTTAATGGCACAGTAATGTAACTGTTTTATTTCTTCGAAGTTATCCTAAACAAGCTTTGTTTAAAGGCCATATGCTTGATTATGTGTTTTAAAAAGAATGTTTACCTGTTTTTGTCACCATACCATTATTGTATGATTAGAACATAATTCATTGATCCTGTGAGTATAGTTTCATTGTTGTTTGTTATGATTTTTATCTTATCTCAGGGGTATTGATGCAACGTTGAATATGAAGGGGGGAGTGGGCTAGCCACTAAAAAAAGCACACATATTTGGAAAGTGCAAAGGATTTTGCCACTTTTGCCCTTGTTAGCTATTTTAATGGAAAAAAAAGACCAGAAGAGGAAAACAGAAGGGGCAGCCTGGAGGGTGGTGGGCTGAAGCTCCACCAGCCTACCCTCGTCATTGCCTCTTCTATCCGAGTATTTTGAATACATACGAAATGCAATAAAAATATATGTTAATCTACTACCTTGGGTAGTCAGTTGGTACCTGACGAAACACTAGATGGGACTTAATAAGTCATGGCCTCGATTAGCCCGATAACGGCTTTGCAAGACTGTTCCATCCATAAGTGCATACCTTACCTTACCTTTCCATTTTATGGCATTCTGGACATTGAAACATTTTTTTAACCCAAATTACCCCCTACCCTGCATTTTAAAAAATAACTACCTATAATAATTTCAAATGATTGCCTCCTTCTAGATTTTAGAAGAGGTGCTCATTTGACGGAGGGGGGGGGGGTTTCTCATTTAACAAGGGCGATTTTTCAGATAATAATTATGGTACACTTATAGTCTTCACTATTTTCTCAGTTAAAGATAAGTGATTGTAAAATGTTGATGTTTACGTCGATATACTAGTGGGGCATGCAAGAATGAGTTCAGGTTTGGTACTTAATTTCTGCGTTTAAGAAAAATTCAAAGATTGGCGTCTTTCATGGAAATGAAATGTGTTCCATAAATTATTCTTTTTTATTCATACCACTGTACTAAACCTAAACTGTGAACCTATTCTTACTCTGCTACAACTTGCTAGGTTAGCTTAGCTAGGTTTTCACTTAAATAGGCTTGCACAGCCATTATCGGGCAAAGTCCCATACTCCCCAGATTTTTTTTATCAAATTTTCATCACATGGTATGGGATTGGCCTAATCGCACTGCCAGATCCTAAACGATACCCTTTGCCCGCTTTGTCAAGAGCACGATTCGAAGGCATTTCATCGCATCCTTTCTACTCTCCACTAACTGCGTCCCTAATCCAGTAAGTATCGCATTACCACTATTTAACCTTTTTGAAAAATGCCATGTCACTATGACGTTAAGTATTACTCTTTCCCTTTTTCTCTTTCATTTCAAATTTTATTGTTTTTTTCAAAGGGATGTTTTCTCGTTCATTTTTTGATGACAATAATAATTAAGAGCTGATTCTTCATTCCCTCTGAAAAGTTTTCTTTTCATATCTTCCCTTTTCTTCTCTAATTCTTTGAAGTCATATGGATTTCTGCAGATTTATGAACAATCTGTTGATGAAGTGAAGAGAAATATAATTTCTATCAAATTCCACTCTTCTTCTTTCATCCATGCAGGTCATTTGAATTTTCATCTTCTGTTGCTTTTTGAACTATCAGTATAGTATAACAATGAATTCAACTAAAGATAATTTTCATAAATTCTTCATATTAATTCAGTTTTTCTTTCTATTATCCATCTATTCACTACTTTTATGTCATATTTCACCACAGCAATCAGTACAATTTTCTTGAAAGAAATAATTACCAGCTCAATTTGAGTTGTTCCTTTAATGCGATCCATCTGTTCAATTATACCATCAGTTTGTAAATGTTAGCTTTTCGAATGTCAATGATTATGGTTTGCACTTATGATGGGAAAACCATGCACAAGGTCTTTACGTGCTTATACCCTATTTCCCTCACATGGCATGGTCGACCCGTCGGCAGTGTCTAGCGATAGTTTTTGTGCCCTCGCTAAGAGCCCGAGTCGAGTGCATTTTATTGCAGCGTTTGTGATGACACTCGCCTCTACCATCCGCGTCCACCAATCCAGGAAGTATCTCACGACGACGATGCTTATCTTACATAATTGGTGTGCTGAAAGATGACTACGCGTTGACAAAGACCGATTTTTTAACGTAGGAAGCTCTGCAACCAAATTCCTCAGTTATTGGAAAAGTTTGGAACGGTCTTGAGTTGTTGATTTTCTGAATTTTGGTCTTCAAATTCAAAAAGTTTGTTTTGCAAAATTTGAGTGCAATTTAAGTCATTTCTGTAGGGATTAGTTTAAGAGAACAGGTATTAAAATTTTATGATTTTAATATCCATACCCGTTTATTTGATTGCCTTTATATGGCATATTCTGAATGTCGATTGATTCTTATTGATAATGGTTATTTTCCATTCACTACTAGACACAATTATTATCTGCGAAAATGATATGATGCAAGAAATCTGGAAACCGGCATCCTATCTAAAACTCGCATACAAAAGAGCCATCTCGAGTGATATTTTATTGAAGCAATTTTCAATTTTATTATTTCCTCTCTCGCATTATATCTTCTTACCAGTAGAATGTGGATTTTTCCTGTTTTTTCAAATGTAAATCAAGTACTCTTAATATGAAATACTCTGGTTCTAGCAGAAATTCCCTTCTGGAGTGCACATATAGTACACACGTCTATAATATCTCAACAGTAGGTCCCACTCATCTTTCTGTTAAATGAGAGTTTTTCATTAGGCCTAAAGATTTGTGGTTCCAGTTACCCATCCGACACTATCTTTTTGGCGTACAAATGTCCGACTCGAAAGATTTTATTTTCCTCCTCACGATCAAATTTGTAGTTGGACATTTCTCTATTTTATCGGATTTCCGCTTCACAGTACAGATACAAAATAATAAGATAAATCACCTCCAGTTGGTACAAAACGCAGATCACAGGTTCTCAGGTCACAGATTCACAGGTTACAGGACGCAGGTCGCATGTAACAGAACATAGGTTTCTCCATATAGGCCAAAACGAGAAAATAAAATTAGGGTGGTGCGGTAGAACATTTTTTTTCGGAATCTTTAATGTAACTACCTACGTTTTCTCATTCGACCCCCTGGATACCAAAAAACATAATAACTTACTATATAAGTGATTTCCGCTTTTGCTACTTGGCTTTAAAGACAATAGGCCTATTTTTTTTTAAGATGACATGAATTTTTTTTTCAATGAAAATAGTCATGTGACCCCTCATTTTTTTTGCAAATTAAGTCGTAAAGAGTAAAAATCAATTAATTCATAGTATACATGAAACATATATGCAAAAGTGGACAAGTCCTAGGTTGAAAAAGGGTTAAACACAACAAAAAACTTTTATAAAATAGTTATTAACACGATACAAATATTATTTCCCTTTACTGAGTAAATGGAAAAAATATCGACTTGCCGATGAATTATATTTATGTCTACATGCTAAACAGCCATTTAGGACTAAATAATAAAAATACATAATTTAGAATTAAAACTAAAATATAAATTTCTATTTTCATTAAAAAAGCAACTAAGAAAAAAGCTATGTATAAAAAAATAGTTGTCGAAATTATTTCTCGATTACGTTTTCAAGAACCTACAAATAGTCTAGTAGTAGTCTAAAGAGCATTTACTGGACGAATTTATGAAGAGTAGCTAAGATTTAAAACTCAGGTCAAAAAGGGGCTAAAATTGTAGACCTAGTGCAAAAACTTACAAAGGACAAGGATGATAAAATTAGACATTTATTATACAGGCCAAGTGCAGATCATCAATTGAAAGCAGCCTTCCCTTAACTATCTAATAGTCTGAGTGTCTGAATCAGGTGTATAGCCAAAACGAAGTTCTCCATATCTCTAGGCCGCCAAGAGAAACACCAAAAGCAACTTAGTTTTAAGGAAATGAATTCCTGGCAACTGTGTCTTTCGTATCGTTTTTAAGAGCAGTTTCAAGAAGTTGATGAGTCGTTGACTGGTTTTCTGTGCTGTGAAATTCACGAACTTGATTTTGACTTTTCGTTTAAAAATAAGTTGGGTGATGATTTTTTTTCTGGAAACCCTACCTCTTCCCCAATGATTGTAATACGATTGGTTCATGTCAAACTTTTTGAACCCTGCTGTCTTTGTCTCTGCCACCTCGATGCTTTTATCATGATTAGCACATAAACCGTTCTAATATATATTCACTTTCCTTTTCTAAAAGAGCAAAATTATCAAGTATATATCAATTAAGATGAAAAAGAACAATTAATCTGAATGATTGTTGAAAAGCTCAAGGCAAAGAACAGATCCTTGAGGCAGTCCAAAACGTATATTTCCTCAGAGGGGAAACGTCCAGATTATCTGGAACATATCCAGTATCAATACATAAATTATACAAAGTGGTTTAGACTAGCAGAAATTGTAGAATTCTTTTTCATCTTGAACTTTTTTTTCCTGACCATCGAAATTTAATCTATGAAAAAAAATGGGAAGAGCAATCGCCATTGCAATTTTCTTGAAAGAATAAATCTATTTTTATTAACTTTTTCTCTTTTGTGTCGTATCTTCTTCTATCTTCTTAACATACTATGTGAGTTTTTCCTGTTTTTCAATACAAATCACATCAAATCAAGCACTTGAAATGAAAAACTGACAAAGATAAGACATTTTGTGAGTGATAGATAATCTTATTAAACTCCTCTACAAGAGAAAGTTTTTTTATACTCAAAATTGTACATGCTACTTTTTGTTTCGTAAAAGTTAGCATCATTTAGGACAGGTGAAAAAATATAATTTATTCAACAGATCACACTATGTTTGTTTTCTTTTGCTTTATATATATATATCAAAAGAGACCATTTCAAGTTCAGATTTTGTATCATACGGACTAGCAGTGTTCAACTACTCAATACAAATGCTGTCATTGAAGATATCAAATATGATTACAATGAAATTGTAAACTTTGTTGTAAAAAAAAGTAAAATTCAATTATCGATAGTACATCTTTGTTGGTTGATCGAGACTAAGAAATGTGAACTTGATTGGTTCAGTATGGCTTTACCACATGATTTGTCATGTCAAGAGACTTATAATTTAAATTTTGAAATTTCAGAAAAATGAAATATATGAAAGACTCGTTAAATTTTAAATAGTAGATTTATTGATAAAAAAAGTTTACTATGCAGACTAGGGTGACATTAGAATTAAATTAGATTTTTCTTTGTAAGATTTGGTGATTTAGATGGGATGAGGAAGAAAATTTTTCGAATTTTTTTTTGGATTTATGGATTTGCGAAGAATTAAAAGAGTAAGCATATAATGGATTTATGGATGAAAATTTGTTAGGGAATTTTTGAAGGAATGGATAAGATGAACTTGCGAGATTTCTATGAGAACCTGAAGTTTAAATGGACTTCAGTGCAACCTTCTCCTCAACCAGATCTGTCGTTAGATATTTACGTGAAGAAAATCGGAGGGGATTCTGTCTGTAAGTTTTGTTTGTCTTTTTTTACCATTTTACTTACTGCTTTCCTTAAATACTTTTTTTCGTACTCAAATTCTTTTCTTTGATTTTCGCTTACTATTCCCTATTCCAGGTGTGGTGATTTGAGGTATGCTCAATTATCTTTTCTGACTCAAAAATGCTACGAATATGCTTAAGTTGTTCGCCTTCTTACTTTTATAACGTCGACTGGTTCATCATAGTTATGGCTCTTAACGTAAACCATACAGGAAAACTTTGATGATGTCAATCATTTTCCTTCTCTTTTTGAAAACTTAGTATAATTTTGATTGCAAACTTCAGATAACAGATCTCTGTGAAACCTTTATCCTTACTAATAAAGAGTTTGTAGATATACTATGATTTTATTATTTCCTGCTCTTTTACGAGAAATTTTAGTCTAAGTTCAAAAATAAATAATTCTTATAGATTTACGGTTTTCTTTAGGCTGGTGATTTATTTATTTACCATCAGGCTGCTTCTTTGAATATTTACCAGATTTTCTAATATGTTAAGTCAGTATAATTAACTGTTCTCATTTAATGGTCCAAACATCGTCTTTTCACTCATTTACTTTTGGTTATGAATCAAATCAAACACAAATTCTGACTAAAATGATCGGTCTACGACCCTCTGTTCTTGAGTTATGGATTTTTCGCACAACCGAATACTTTTTAATACTGGTCTACAGCACATGTACCATATTTTAGAGAATGCATCATAGCTGTTCATTGATCTGACATTTTACTTATAAATTGTTCTCGTGTCTAATCATATACTAACTAGTTGGTTAAGAAGTGTTCAATCTTATTAATTCGAGTTTTAGAAATTATGAATAAATTGTCTTTTCTGAATTGCCAGAAGATAGAAGTTTTTACTAAATATTCTTCTTTATATACATTTAATGTTTCTGAGCATGAATATTAAAACAGAATAATTGAACGAACCAACGTTCCACCTGAGAACCTGTGTTGATTTTACAAGGGGAGGTTTTGAGTGATCATGGCGGTTTCTACTCTTTGGTCAGCATGTGCAGGCTTTCTCATCTTTTGGCATCCGACCTTTTCTCACGTGAGGTGAGTAAAAAACCCCGTAAGACGAACATCATGATATCCTTATGGATTTTTAAAAGCTTTTATTTCATCATATGGCAGAAGGTCTAGCTTAATGTCATGTTAAGTGTTCTAAAATCTATTCACTATTCGCAGAGTCATTTTTGTAAAAAATCACTTCGTGAAAATGATCGAAAATATGATCAAAGACAGGGATTTAAATTCCATGCTATGATTTAATGTTTCTATCTGTCATGCTGTCATTTGAAGTCTGTAATAAATAGTAAGTGATAAAAGAATTCACATAAGATAAGAAGATTCTTAAATTGCCTCTAGAGGGTGTCGAGAATGACGTCATAGCGGGTTCCGGCCGTGGGTCCACTCAATATTTTTTGATGTTCCTGGTTCCAGATAAAAGTTAGGAAAAGTCAATGAGTTTCAGCATGAATTCAGAGCCGCGGGTCACTTTGACCCCCCAGTCGTAGTAGGGTTAAAAGGTTTACACTGTTCAAATTGCATTTTGATCAACTAATCCAAAAAGCCCAAATGTTTTCAAAAAAAAGTTCAAAGATGTTTTTACAGAGAAAGTTAGCTTTACTTGGATTGTATGTATCATGAGCAACAAGTCAGAATCAAAATCATAATGTGCCGTTTAACTGTTCTACTGGCGGGTTTCTACTCTCTGGTCAGCATGTGCAGGTTTTCTCATCTTTTAGTATCCGACCTTTTCACACGTGAGGGTATAAGTCAATTATTTAGCCAGAAGCCGAGAGAAAAAGAAATAACAAGTCCATCGTTTATGTCACCTAAAAAAGATTATACCCTAGTCATCTTATGTCACTCAGTGGCTGATCTGGAGTGTATTTAATGTATTCACGTATACTCTCATCTCAGAGCAAATTTATTTCTTATTATTTCCAAAAACAAGTGTTTTGAGGCGTAAAAATGCTTGAAATACGCTAATCCAACCCCATCTGAGTAAGCAGTAACGTGTGAAGTATTTTTTGAAGATACTCAGAAAAATAACAAGATCCACCAATTTTTCACTTCTTTGACTCTTTTTGACTTTTTTTTAGTATTTAAGTTATTTTAATATTTGAGATTCACATGACAGTGCGAGCGAAATAACGGTGATTGGTGAAAACAAGCGAGGATATCTGAAAAACCGGTAGCACATTTTGGGGGTTTGTTTGCCCTACTATCCCCCCCTTTGGTCTCCGGAAAAATAAATTATTCCCCTTTAAAAAAGGGGCGGTGGATTATGAAGCCCCGTTAGAATAACCGATCATTATATTAGTTGATTAAAAGGTTTTGATAATATGACGTTGCATGACCATTACTTGATCAAATTCCATCACTCAGGGAGGAGGGGGGCGGATCAATTCAAGGGCTTTTCGGAACCCAAATATTCAATATTTTAACCTTTGGGCCCAACCAAGATTTCTAATCAAATACATCTTCCATATTTTAATCAATTTTTAAAACAAAATCCTTGAAAAGAATCTCTTGTATTTTTGTCTTGACCTTCAGAAAATAATGCTCAGTTCTCAGTTTTGTTATGAATCGATTTATGATATGCTTTAAACGCTGTGTTTCAGAAATAGCTGGCAAATAGCTTCATACCTTCTTTTTACATCTTTTAGTGCTAAATATTTTGAAATGAATAGTACATATATTCATTTTTTAGCAGCTATGCTTAAGAGGTGTTTTAGACGTTCTCTCTGAATGGTAACTACCAGTAATTCGTTTTTTAGAATAATATATTTAGAAAGCTCAAGACTTTTTAAACAATTACTATAGTTCCGATTAAAAAACACATAAAATTACGTTAGACTCCAAGATACTTAATATTTCAATGGAAGCCTCTAATCTAGTTGCTAGTTTCAAGTCTTATTTTTCGAGGGGGGCACGATACCTCATCTTTTCTATCTTGGTAAGGCACGTGCCACACCAGGCCCTCCTTGGCTTCGGTCCTACTACTAAGCAACCTTGAAATTAGCAGCACGTAAAGCAACTGAAAATCTAACTCCCTTGACTTCCAAGACTAAAATCGTGCACTATATTAGACGATTAATTTCCAGCCTTGATTTTCCATCTTTCTATTTCCATTATCCTTTTTGATAATTGATATCAATAATTCCAGACGAACACCTTGCTATTATATTCATCCATTTCGTCCTGGGAAGAAAATCTTAAACTCTGATTTTATTATATACATACGATATCAGGCAGCTGAAAATACATGGTATTTATAAATTTTGAACATCTTGTCGAAATTTCAATATGAAAAATTGAATGTGCCAGTGGAAGGCTCTTTAGATGGCTATTTCGGCTGAAATGAAATGTATTTTCCTTGAATTTCATTTTCGTTGAATTTTGTTTGAATTCAAAGTTGTAAATAGTAAACCAGTGGGCTCTTTGTATGTTTTTGTTTCTCAAGAGAGTAAAATGTATTTTCGGATGTTAGTTGTTAAAGTTGTTTTGGGGATCGATTCATCTCACCTGTTTACCATGCGGCTTGGTTGATGCAGAGTTCGACATTCTCTCTGAAAACTAACGGCCCCTTTAAAAAAATAAAATAGGTTATTTTATGTATTCTCGTGATATTCTTTTAATATTCAAAATATCGGAATGGGATCGCAGCAAGTTTTGATTGAGGCAGAGAAACAGTCTTAGAGAGGATCTATCTTGGAAAAAAACTATATAAATTATTGGTGAAGGCCTAGCGGCACACCGTTCAGGAATAGGTTATATATCTGAGATCATTCCCCCCAGTCGATCCAAATTATTTCGATATAGCAGTAATTTTAACTGTTCTGAGGTGTGATGTGTAAATAGCCTTTCTATTATTAGGGTTAGTACAGACTTGTGTTCTAAACGTTATAATCGTTATAAGACTGGGTGCACTCACCAGTCTTTGTCCTGATATGCGCACACGTTTTTTTTTCATGACATAAATTGTTTATTGGATATCTATAATTATATAGATATGCATGTGCTCGTGCTGAATTAAAAGAGACAAGTTGAAACGAGAGTTATTCTTTTGGTTTAACCGTTTAAAGAATTAATTGAGTACACCCATTCTGATATCGGTGAGAGTGGAAGTGAGTGCTATCTTTAAATAGAAACTTTTTGAGTTAATTATTTGCCTGACAAAAGACATTCGTGCTTGATTGCACTTTACTTGAACGAGTAGGATAAGTTTAAATTCGAATCTTCATCATATTTTATAAGAGTATAAGGAAGATGAAAATGTTCTTCATCACGCAACATTTTTTTTGATAGAAAATTTGATTTCAGTTTGCTTAAAATCTATGGTGTTATTGTCTGATCTGTATTATGAGTTTTTTTTAAGTACGATATACTTTGGCAACCTACATGTTTTTTTAAACAACATTTTTAAGCATATTCAGGCTGCACGCTTAAAAATACAAGCCATATGATCTACGCCATATCATTTACGATGTCACGAGGAATGTTCTGAATACAACATTCGGGCAATATTCGCGACATTTAAACCTTTAGTGTATATTTTTTTTCAATTTTTTTTAATTTTAACAAATTTTTCATATTTTTCAACTTTTTACTGAGTTACTTTTTTAAGAGAGTATGCGAGTAAACGTTCCGGAAATGTAGTACCCTACCCCCTGAAATACTATAAACTGCACCATTGTTGTATACGTGCCATAAGATATTCTCCACCGGCTGTATCACTAGCATAATTTGAGCCACCATGAAGATTTTGACTAATCATATCCAAGCTCGATATCCAAACAATACATGCATTATTTATCATAAATATCATGTATGTATTTGTTCTGGCTTGGTTCTTATCTATTGATTAGTTCTTATCGACGGAAAATTAGGTAAAGAAAGTTCTTCGTCACTTGCCATTTGTTTACTTAGGACCATTTCTTCCCTCTGGCGTCGTTAATTGGTACGGAAGCTTTCAATTTCTTCATGGCGTGTTATCAAAATAGAAGAATGTTCTTGTTCATGAAAAATTAACTGCGCCGGTTTATTTCAGGAGGAGATATAAATGTTTTGCGCACGGAGGGAGTACATTTTCTACTGGCTAGTTTCTTTGGGAAACAAAATTGTTGTAGAAATGAAAATTTTCGTTCAATTTTCCTCCAATTTCTCTTTTTTTCTAATTGTTTTTGAATACATAATTTTTATGTAAAGTCAAACATAATTTACACTTTTAGATTTTTTGACGTATAGCAATTCGAGACATAATTGCAAAAAAAACGGATGGAAATTGTTTAAAGAGGAAAGAAAGTTAGAAATTTGAAGATGAATTCTAGAAATAAAATCTAGCTATAAAATCTAGCTTTGTATATTCGAAACTTAAAGCTTATAGGGCTTTTGCTCACAGAAAAACTAATTTTGTTATATCAGAATTCTTTGGAAGGTTTTCGGACACAAAATGTCGATTCAAGTAAGATGGAACTGTATCGCCTACAATCAAACTTGTTTAGAATGAGTGCGCAGAATGTTTAAAAAGATATGGATAAAACAATCAGAGGCTTGTAATATTTATCAAGTATTAACATGAAATTAACATGCAAGTCCGTGGTAAAATTAAGAAATTTGTGATTATTTGACATTAAAAGTAATGTTTTTATGAAATTTCAGCGGTATTATCATGTATTCTAATTACCAAGACCTTCATTTAATCTTAGTTCAATATGACTGGGTGACGTCATCAAAAAAAGAAGACGACGAACCGATGGGCTTCAGCGAGGAAGAAGGGGCGTTAGTCGCCGACAGTCGGGACAAAAAAGACGACAGCGACGTATATTCGTATGACGACATTTTAGATAACCATGAGCCCGACGAATGTTGTTTCAACTGTCTCCCGAAGAGGTATATGGTCGCCCTGTTGAGTTTTCTCGGATTCGTCAATGTTTATTCGCTTCGTGTGAATTTAAGTGTTGCTCTGGTTGCGATGGTATCAAATAAAACGAGGTTTCACCCGAATGGGACGGAATATGTTGTGGTTAGTATGCTTTTTTTTAATTAACTTAACAGATTTGTGAATGGCTTCTAAAAACAATGGAATTCGTATAATTTGATTCCCTGTCATTGGAAAACTTGGAAATACCTCGATTTCAGATTGCTTTCATTTATTTTTAGGCTCCAGCCGAGTTCGACTGGGACCCAAAACTACAAGGTTAGGTATTTCTTTATCCCCAATCACTCTTTGCCAATTCGTTCTTTCTTTCTTCAAATGGATAATGGATAATTTCTTCAAATGGATAATGGTGCAATAAAGGGTTGGCCTTTTTATTTAGGCGTAGGGCATCGAATAGGGCATCGAATAACTCACAACAATGATCAAACATGGAGGGATTTAATATAGAGGATGGTATACACCAAATATTTTTCACACTTATTTCTATCATTGATGTCAACAGAATAACAAGAGGAATAACAATTTCGACGGCATCACTATCCCGCGGATTGCCTGATTCTTACAGACAGTGCCTCTTTACATCACTAAATGTCGCAATTATTTTAGATTCGAATTACATGACTTTTACTTTTGATACAGACGACTCTGAACAAGTTCTAGTTGGCGAGGGTCCTTATGTTGTTACTCATACATGAACTGGAGTAATATTTTCTTCCATCATCTTTCAGGGTTTCTTCTTAGTTCCTTCTTCTACGGTTACATCTTCACGCAGATACCGGGTGGATGGCTGTCAACCAAGTATGGCGGGAAGAATCTGTTCGGGTTGGGCGTCTTAATGACAGCCCTCTTCACTCTAGTCACTCCCCCGGCTGCCAGAGTCAGTCCTTATCTTCTTGCTGTTGTCAGAATGCTTGAAGGTTTGTTTGAGGTAAGGATGATTGTTTGAAGATGCGCGTGGTGCATAATATATTTTTGCTGCCCGGTACCGCAACCTTAGGCTGCCAACGGTAAATATTTTGGCCAAGAGCTCCCCCCCTTCGGGGGAAGAATTAAAGAGATTTCTATTGTTTCGCACCTTAAAACAGGGAAGAAATAAAGCAAAATAGCGAAATGGTTGTGAGAAGAAAGATCTGCAGGCCTTCTGTCCTTTTTAAAAAAAAAATGGTTACACTAGGAGCAAGCCTTGATGATTTTACCAAAGAAACTATGAAAAATTTAAACTTAAAGACCTTTTCGTAATGAAATTAGGACAAAAAGGATATTAAGAATTTTGTTGTTGTGATATTTATAGTTTGTTTCGCCATCTGAGTGCAGACTACCTTAAGTGAAGAAAAGAAGTCGCGAGCACAAAAAGTCTTTTGCGACATTTTGTGCACTTCTTCACAAAAAATATTTCTCGCAATAAAAAAATATAATGTGTGTTGATATAAAACAATACACTTTCGTTTCTCGGTGACAGTTAGTGCTCAAGACCTTCCTTGTTAAAATTGCGAATATATTTTCACGACTTTTACGACTTTCGCGAATTTTTGTCTTTCATCCCTTCTTTCGTTAGTGTATTCTTCTTTTAGCACTCAATACCACATTGGAACTAACATTTTATTTTATAGGGAGTCACGTTTCCTTGTATGCATGCATTATGGAGCAAATGGGCTCCTCCCCTCGAAAGAAGTAAATTAGTCACTATTTCATTATCAGGTATGTCAATATACAACTCACAATAATTCTTCGAAATATTTTGTTATTTTCATCATCAGTGGTTGTTGTAAAGGCGATAATATGATGGTATGCCTCCTATCATTAGTAATGTCTACATCACTTTTGGAAATTTTTGTAAATTTATATTATGTATTCTTTTTACACGGAATTTATTATTGTGAGGAATAAATGAATCTTGAATCTTGATGGCATGGCCTTGAAAATCTATTGTAAATTTTGTTCATATATCTCCTTACTTTTAGGTCCATTTGCTGGAACTGTACTTGGTATGCCATTATCTGGTATTATAGCTGACAATCTGGGTTGGCCATGGGTGTTTTATATTTTTGGTACGTTTTATGATTTACTTCTTTATTTATTTATCGATCTTTTTTCGAAAGCGGATTTCAGGATTTGCGTATAAATGGATCTATTTGGTAACAGTTATTAATGAAAACAAAAGCATCATTTATCTGGCTTATGTCATGAACTTCCCTTTGTATAATGATATTAATAGTTTGTTAATAGAATTTCCGTTAATTACCTTGTTTTCTTTCACTGCTGAAACTTAATGCTGCTTTCGATGGAACACTCGGAAGTCGTATCTTAGAAGTGGATATAGGATTTTTTGTAGCTCAACTAATTTGTGATCCTTTTCTATCAACATTAATCGATCGTCAGATAAAGCTTTTCAACGTTCCACCAATTGGTATTGGTATTGTTGCCAATTGAACCTCTCCCCCTCACTTTCAAGAAGAAAAGATATTGACCAATACTCAAATAAACAGGCTTTGTGTCGACATCCGTTTATATCGCTCTGATGGGAATGTGACTTCTCAATTGCGCAAAAGTTGTTTCCTGTTGCATAATCAAAGTAACGAAGGGTTGGTAAAATCGTTTCGATGTTTTAAGAAGACTCGCAATTCTGGTGTTAAAACAGATGACTTATATTTATATTATGAAAGAATTTTACTTGGACATTTAAAACAAAACAGTTTTTGAAAACCCTGCGACACAAATACCAAAGGCATGTAGTCAATGAGACTCACACGCTGAATGGTAAATTAGAGAGGAAAAAAGACAACTTAAAATAGTTTTTTTTTACGAAAAACATTCTGTGCTCATAAAATGTTATGTTTGGCTATGAAGGGTCGTCACGGGTTTCAGTTTTCAAGACTTTTCCATTCATTTACTTTAGAAAGTGTATTATTACTCCAGACTTACCCCTTGAATTTGAGGTTATTCTAGAAATATTTTCTTTTATATTACTGTGTTACATGCCTCCCAGCACTATTTTTGAAATATCCAAAAATGCACTTATATTGCCCATGGTTGGAGAAGTTTATGAAAATCAGAACTTTGATATGTCCTAAAATGCATAAATATTAAAAAACAATGAAAATATACAATCAAGAAGTAGAACATTTTTCAACAAAAGTAGGATAACAATCAATTTTGTTACTAGATAGTTGGAGAAACAATATCAGGATATATTATATCAAACAAGTATGAATGTGGATGGTAAAAGCTAATTTGAAATAATAACGTCTGAATTATAAAAGGCCAATCCCTAAATAGCATAAAGTTTTTATTAAATGTGCATATTTTGCATAAAATAATTTTGAAAATTTGGCTGTGAGGTCTGAGTTTATCAACGATATCTAGAAACATATTTCTTTTCACCCCTAAAGCCAAACACTTGATTAATAGGGGGGGGGGGGGCTGTAAAAATTATTAA
>JAUKPT010000131.1:0-26547 GCA_032273505.1 Nanomia bijuga | reverse complement strand
TCTAGGTAACACACCCCTTCCTGCAGCAAATTTCCCAGTCCCCCCCTTCTTACCATTTTTGGAATATGTCAGCCCCCCCCCCTTTAAAAAAAGGGGGGGGGTGTCCACTGTGTCTTGTCCATCCTGTACCTCATACATGTGATTATGTTTTTAGTTGATAAACAAGCAGAAACAATTTATTGATATGCATCAGTGTTAATACATGAAACATGATGCAATTGATGTTTATGTTTCCTATCTTTGAACACATCTTCATGTAGCATGTTGAATAGTTTGTGGTTGTAGTTTTTTTTTTGTAGCTGTAGCAGTATGTCCAGGCCCTTATCTAAATAATTAGGACACTTTTTATAAAAAGGTTTCATTTTTGTTTATCCCAATATTTTGTTTTAAGGACAGGGTCGGATGTGTCGTCAAAACACTCTGATTTTTACTTGTTAAAAATTCTTTCACTTATCCTGGTCTGCATTTTTTGAAGAATATATATAGTCTTAACCAAATAACCAATCAAAAGATAAATTTGGTCGAGGTTTTGAGAACATTACTAACTTTAGATACATAAAATATCCTCAGATGTCTACAAATGCTAACTCCAATTGTTAACCCAAGACTTTTTGGGCTATTTCATTAAGTTTTTTGCTATTTTAGGCCCAAAAATCCATAAATTTTTATGCGATGTCTTTTTTCTTGTTATTTTTGTGATTAATTGCCTTAATAGGTGTTTTTGTTTTTCCTGGTATTTCTCATTTTCTGTGAAAAGTAACAAAATCTGTACGAACTATACATCAGTAACAAAGCATTATAATTCAAAATTGGGTTAGAAATTTTGACCTTTCACTTCTGTTTTTCACCTAAAAAAACTTCTGATCAGAAAAATTTATCCTGATTGTAAAGAATGGATTTTAAAAAATATTACACAAAAAATGTAACATTCTTAAAACTTCCCAAAGATACGAGAGCTGTTGAGTATGATATATATTTTCAAATAAATTGTGTACGTACAAAAGTAAGCTTAAAACAGTGAAGTACTTCATCATCGTTATGCTGAATAAACTCTTGTTTCAAACAACACCTTGACCTGTCTGGTAACACGCTAACGTAATTACAATCAGCTTTATTCAGACTAGTCTGCAAGAGCTCTACTTTCATTGATTCTGAATCGCATTTTGAAATTATGTTTTATCGTTTGTTATTATGATTTCTGGCTTTTTGGCATTTTTTTGTCATAAGATAATTGTTTTTTTGTGGCTGTTCACAAGGTTTGTTTGAGAGCTTTTTTTATTAGATGATTTTGATTTATGTGTTAAGATAAGAGTGAAGAAATTTGTTTTTCTTTTATCAAAAATAAGACTTTTTGGCTTGATGATTAGATGATTGATAATTAAGTTTAACCTGAATGAATTTAGATGAGGAGGCCTTATTAAAAAAAATCACTTAGTCCAAAATTTAATGTTTCCTGTATATTATTTGTTTATTAACCTATTTAAAACATTGATGTTTAATCATGGCTCGGTTTTTCTATGGGGCTATTTGTCTATTACTGAAGATGTTTTTTAACTGAAGATTTCATTTTGATGTTTATTGTGTAATTGTTACTATAACTATGACTGGAAGTTCATGGTTGTGCTTTGGGAAGGGAATTCATGCTAGGGGCTAAACATGAGTTCTGAATGGCTTTTGGATCATCTCACAACTATGTCCAATTTAGACTTGATTGATTGAATTACATCTCGAAGAATTTGGTTAATTCATTTAAAAATGTCACAACTTGAAGTCTGGTGTGAGGAAAGAGACAATTTATGTAGATCTGTCTTTTCGACATGAATTATTGGATTGTGAATTGTCTGCTAATCCTTAAGATGTACTTAACACATACTTCATTCATTTTAACTGATTCCACATTCATTGTTTTACATTTTATTCAGATTCTAACCATTGTATTTTTTGATTATTATCATTTATTATGAATCATCTTTAAAATTGGTCTAATTTAGACTAATGATTGGTTAAGTATATTACATCATCAAGATTCTGATTGGTTGTTTAAAAATTATATCATTTTTGGCCTTAAGAAAACATCAAATTGTGGCATATATAAATGAACCAATCAGAGTCTTATTGATTTAATATTCAGCCAATCAATTGTCTTAATTAGTCAAACGTTTGAGATGTTTCATTACACTACTTCACTTACTTTAAGAAATTAGCTAAAACAATTTAACACACATACACATACATACGCATTTGATAATGGGTCGTCGAGGTGCACTAGTTATTTTTGAAGGCTGTGACAGAAGTGGTAAAAGCACTCAATGCAAAAAAATTGTGGATCATCTAGTCAGTCAAGGGAAAAAAGCTGAATTATGGAGGTTCCCTGAACGCTCCACTGCAATTGGTCAAGTGATTAACGATTACATTCAACGTAAATGCGAACTGAGTGATCAATCTGTTCATCTTTTGTTCTCTGCAAATCGATGGGAGCTGGTGCAGTCAATAAAAGATAAATTGAATGATGGCGTGACATTAGTTATTGATCGTTATGCTTTCTCTGGTGTTGCCTACACAGCTGCAAAAGGTCTTGATTTCAACTGGTGTAAATCATGTGACCGTGGCCTACCTAAACCTGACGCTGTATACTACCTGAATATAAATATTGATGATGCTGCTACTCGTGGTGATTTCGGTGGCGAACGTTACGAAGTGTCAGACTTTCAGAAGAAAGTTAAAAGCTTATATTCCCAATTGAAAGATGAAACGTGGCAGATGGTTGACGCTAAAAGAACAATTGATGAAATACATGTTGAATTGCAAGAGTCAATATTGAACGTGATTGATGAATGTGGTGAGAAGCCATTGCAAGAACTGTGGGTTGATCTTGAAGAGAAACCAGTAAAAGCTGTTAATGGTCACTCATAATGTACTGACATGCATACCTCTGTAGTGTATTTTGTATTTGATCTACCAAAAAAAGAAATGACAAGAAACTGAATGTAACCCAATAAAAGCAGTTAATGAACACTTAATCTTAATGGATACACGCAAACATCATAACACAAGTGTACAGATATTTATAAGATTTTGTATATTTTTGAAAACATGCACCTGTAGACAATCACTAATCGACAACGTATGAATAATATGGCAGTTGTATATAAGATATTTAGATGTCCAGATAAGATGCACTTTTTATAAAGAAGTTAATAACAAAAGCAATGAATTTTCATATAGTGCAACGCAAGAAGTCCAAGAGAACATTGTATACCATTAGGGGTTTCTACAAATTATGGTAAAATTTATTGTTTGATTGATTCAAAATTACATCTAGAATCTGATTGGTTCACTCAAAATTTATATCATCGTTTTTTAACTTTTACAAAACATAAAATAATGACATTTTGAAATCAGCCAATTGGATTCTAACTTTAAATCAATCAAGCGGCAAATTTTACCATAAATTTGTAGACAGCCCCTTACTTTTAGAGATATTTATGTACATGAAAAACTTTTTAAAGAAACATTCTTTAGTAAGGTCCAACAACTAATAGAAGTTTTCTTAGATTTTGTAATCTGGCTTCCGGCTGATATAAACTTTAACTGTAGTCCTGATGCAGACAAGAGAGCCTTCTGCTTCACATTGGCAGAATTATCCTTTGATTTTAAGTATAATCCTTGATATAATAAACTATATAATAAACTATAATAAATGCAGTACTTTTGTATAGAAATCACATGTCTGGAATAAACTGCCTTAAAATTTGTATGTGTAAGGGATCCACACTCATTATTTTAGTTAATTCATAATTATTTTATTAAATTGTACATGAAAAATAAAGAATGTATTTATTGTACTAGTAAGAAAGGAAGTAATATTATTAAAGATGCGAAAAAAATGTTTGTTTTGATATATTTTTCACCAAATTGCATTCACATTTGATGGCAGTATGTTCAAATAATATATATATATTTTTTGTTCTGTGTCACAAGTATCATGAATTATTTCTCAATTACGATGAAGGGGATTACAGGGTTCAAAATGATTGACTGGATAACAAGTAATACATTAGGTTTTTACCTGGTCTGTTCTTTATGTTTTAAATGCTTATTTTGCTTATTTCTTAATCACACGTTTACATACTGACAGGTAAATGAAATCTATCCAAAAAGAATACAGAAAATATTGACAATTTATGAATTTTAGGTGTTTAATTGGTTAGAGATCGCAACATCAAAAAGCTTATTATTTTTAAAAATTGAAAATGATAAAAACACTTTTTCATGAACCAAACAGTATTTCGTTGATGTAATTTACAACCAATTAAGAGGTTGAATTAGCCATAATTTTTAAAGTTAGAGAGCTAGATATTATCTGACATTTTACTTTGTACTTGATTAGAAGTATTGAAGGGTATAAAAAACCCTGTTGAGAATGTTAATGATGTAATTTACAACCAATCAAGAGATTGAATAAGCCATAATTTGGCGACAATCCATATTCAATTATCCCCTTTGATTTTCATCTCACCAAAAAACAGGTTGATTTCGAGTCATTTGAGAGTGCAGTCTGTGAGAGGTAATTTCTTATACTACCTGTCATATCTCATGATGCACTGTAGCTAACTATTTATTTTGTTAACCCTAGGGGACATCTTTTTATCTGCTTCTGATCTATTTACTTAAAAGATAGCAATCAATATTTAGATTTTCTATTTTTGTACACAAGACAAAATCACTGTGCTGCAAAAAATATAAAAGCTGCACATTTGAAGTATAATACTGAAGTAACCAATGAAGGTTGTAGGGTGATTTAATATATAATAATTTTATTTGTTTTTTTTGGGCCTTGAGAAAAAGCATCAAGATTTAATAAAATATGGTAATGATTTTTTTCAGTTTTTGACCAGGTATTTGATCTATATCTTAATCATGTCTAAATATATTGAAGGGATCAGGCCCTAATCTTGATAAGTAAGGGCAATTTTCGTTTTTTCATGAGAAGGGCACATTTTGTCTTAAAAAGGGAGAATTTGAGAGTTCATTCCAATATTTACTTTTAAAATGGTATATTTTGGACTTTGTTTAGAAGGATAGGGTTAGATGTCTGAAATTTATGTAAATTATGGCTTAGGGACTTAAGTTTTCTTTGAATTGGAGCTAATCAGTAACTCAGAATCTCGAAGAGTCTTTGATTCTTCTGGATAAAAAAATGAAACAGTTGCATGATTTGATTGGTTTAATCGATTTCAAATATATTTGAAAAGGGTTGGTTTTTAAGAAAACAGATCTTGAAATATTTATGGTTTGGAGTGATCAGTCCCTTACCACGTGTTAAAGACTATTTCCGAAGAATTCTTCTAAAGGAATTTTGATTTTTTATTGTTCTCAAAAGGAGTCATTTTTGGACCCATCGAAATCAGAGATTGGTTCTATAGTTTCACCCATGTCTGTCCGTCAGTTCATCAGTCCATCGTGTCCATGATTAGTTTCCAAGAATGGTTTACTCTTTGAATTGAGGGCCTAAAACTGTTTTTGTTTTCTAGATATAAATCTTATTGAGAGAATGGATAAGTATGTGATAAGAAAACCTCGTACTTCTCAACTTAGCAACAGTCCTAAGAAAAAAGCACCGAAAAAAGTTCAAGCAGCGATTGAAGACTGTTCTCGAGTGGTCGTTGTTGAGCACATACAACGTGCTGCTTCTGTCCTTAGCGTTGAAAACCAAAGCGCAGAGACACTAATCAAAACAATGACTGAATTGAATAAACGCACACCTTCGAAAGAGGTCTTACTCGAAACGAAAATCGGACATGTTGTGAATAAACTACGTAATCATTCTGATGAGAATGTGAAAAAGATTGCAAGAGTTCTTTTGAGGAAGTGGAAATCATTTTATAAGCATCAAGCGGAACGCAAACCTATTGAAGTGAGATGTAATGCTAAGACAGAATTGTTTCGAAAGAAAGCAAAAGGACTTATTGCATCTTCGTTACAGGTCAATGTTTCGTTACCACTAGTTGATGTTATTGAGCGGTCAGCATACATGCATAACAGTCGTGCAACGTGTCCAAAATATCGAAGGATTATTCGAACAGTCACAATAAAGTTGCAAAATAATGATGACTTGAGGAAACGTGTTTTGAGTAATGAATTATCTCCAGAGGACTTATTCAAGGAAGTTATGAAGTCTTAATATACTTTCTAGCATTTTGTTATGGAAAGAATTCTGTTAATAAGTTATTTGTATATAATGGCATATATGCCATGTGTAATATATTGTTTTTTATCTGTTATAGTTGTAAACATTAAGGGGGTATCCATACTCATCTTACCATGTCAATATGACTTACCAAAACCTTACCAAAAACATCAATCAGTGAGTGGCAAGATTGTTTTTTAAAAAAATTGTGATAACTTTGATTTTGCCACAATTCAAGCATCAAAGCATAAGACCCCCCAAATGTCATATTGACATGTCTGTGGATGTCTTCCCTAATGTTCTAATCTAAAACATATAGTCTTGCGAAGAAGAAACATGATATTAATTTTAAAAGTATTCTTCTTGATCCCAGCTTGGTTCATTGTTATTTAGGAGAAATCATTTTGAAAGTTTGTCTAATTTAGACTATTGATTGGTTGAATGTTACATAAAAGATCTGATTGTTTATTTTTTTAAAAAGTCACAATATAATGTTTTCTTAATGTCTAAAAAGATGATATCATTTTTAAATGAACCAATCAGATTCTTCATGATGTAATATTCATCCAATCAATAGTCTATATTAGACAAACCTTTGAGACAATTCGTTATTTTTTTGCATTCACCATTACCAGCTGGTATCAGGTCTATTCCTACAGTTTCTTCAACAGACATGTCAGACTGTCAGAATTCTCTGATCTCAGAGAAAAAAATATTTTTGAAATGAGCAAAAAGTCTCCAGAAATGATATTTACAGTCATTTGGAGGTCCTAAAATCTCAAAATTTTCTTGCGCTTCGTCCCTGGACCCCATTGGGGGGCTTAAAGTTCCCCCCAAACCCCCAGCTGCTTTAAAACTCGATACGCTCGTGTGCTCGTTACGCTCATTTTAAATTTTCAGAGAAAATTCTTTTAACCCACAATCATGTCTGCTTCAATGATTTTGTTCAAGATACATTTTTAGTGTTAAGTTTTATTTTATTATTGTAATTATTAAAGAAATTAAGTTTTTATGAAAAAATAGTTTGTTGAGAGAAATAGGTTTTCTTCTTTCATTATCTAGTCAAGGAAATGTCGGACCTGATAGTATGATTTTTGAAAAATATCTGGCGAATGTTAATGCAGATATATTTTCAAGAAGAAACAGATCTTGTTGCCATTGGAATCTAGTAGAACCACAAGCCAGTATTCATGACTTTTCATTAATCTGTAGGGTCTTATTTTATGATTGTTTTTGTATGGTAGTTTCGTTGTCATGGGTCCACTTCCAGCCTCAGATACTTTCTATTTCACTATTTATCATGGTTTCTTCATGGTTTAGATAACATTGATACTTGGTAGTGTCTGTAATCAACTAAGAAATATTTTGGCAAATATTCTTTTTTTCTTATCTTCCCTTCCCCTACTATGTTGCTTATATCATGTTTCAGGGTCTGATAGTTTTGATAATTTATTTTTGTTTTTGATGGGCAAAATTGTTTCACTCCTTGATGTTTATACTTTAATGTTTTACTTATGCTTCAAACTTTATACTAATTCCTAACCTTTTATATTTAGACAAACACGAAAAAAGCAAGAAATTAAATGAGAGACTACACAACCATGGATATATTTAGTCTCTGTTCCAGTGGAAGTAGCGAGTCTGTCGAAAAACTATTACTGCAACATAATGATTTCGTTCATATTATGGAAACGTCTCGAGAAAGCACTTATCGTGGCACACCACTAATGTTTGCTGTACGCTATCAGCGCTATGATATTGCAAAAACGTTAATTACATACGGTGCAGATGTGAATGCCACTTGTGGTAATCAGTCTGCACTCACAATTGCTATAATGGAAAATTTGATGGAGATTATTGTACTGTTGTTAGAGAGTGGTGCTACTGTACGCGGGTATGATTTTCTACAGAGTTTGAAAGATAAAAGATGGGATATTGCAGAATATTTATTGAATTATAATGTGAATTTATTCCACGTCGATTCATTGGGAAATTCATATTTACATTATATTGTTGCTAATAATGCACTGAAGTTGGCAAATGCAGTGCTAAAGAAAAATCCCAACTGTTGGATGATAAAAAATTCGGATGGGAAGAACGCACTGGCGTTAGCAGAAGAATTACAACTTGAAGACATGGTTGTTCTTCTTCAACCGTACACATTATTATTTGAACTTGAAAAGAAATCAAATATGTTAAAGAGAGAACTTGAACAGAAATCTTCGACTTTACAATTATGCGAAGAAGGTAAACTTGCTATAGCAAATGCTCAAAAAGAATATGTTGAAAAAATGAACTATACTGAGAGTTTAAAACCAAAAATAAAAGAAACTGAAAGTACGTTGAAAGGTCTTCAAGTCGAATTAGAAATCGCAGAACGAGAACAAATTGAAAATAAAATAAAATTACGTGAAGAGATACAGAAAGCGTCGAAAGTTGTAAGCGAAAAACCTCCAAATCGTAATTTGTTAGAGTGTCCCGTGTGTTTCGAGATACCATTTCACCCTCGAACTGTATTACAATGTACTGATGGACACTGTATTTGTAGCGAGTGTCGGAAAAAGGTAAAAGTATGTCCTGAATGTCGGCAGGAATTAAAAGACCCAATGGTACGTAATCGCAGAGTCGAAGCACTTATTCATGAATTGAAAATCAGCCCATACAGCTGACATGTTTAAATTTTGGTTTGCTTCTTCAAACGTAATTTTGCTTTTTCAGAATGCTGAATGCTTTAAGCTTGTATTTAAGAATTCTTTTCGTTTTGTATATGTTTTTTTTAAAGGGAGGCAAATATGGGTTCACAAGTAAAGAAAATTAAATTATTTTAACATTCCTTGCAAATTAAAAGTTTGATTTGACAATCATGAATTCTGCTTGATCTATTTTGAGCAACGAATGATGCAGATATTACATTCTTGACATAGACATGAAAATGCTTATAGGTTTTATCATGTCCTCGAATATACATTTTGAATTTTTGTTTATTCCCATTAAGTTTTCAAGAACAATTGTTTTTGGGATTCTTGGCCTTTAGGACATTTTTCATATAATTACTCCTCCTTACTTTTTTTTGCTCTGAAATTCTTTTTTAATATAAATAAAAACAAAATTATCTTTTTTTCTAGTTACATTTTTCTATCTACCTTTCATCAAAAGAATTATTTTCAAAATCTATTGTTCAAAATCGTTAAAAAAATAAACAAACAAGAGAGATTGTCAATGATTAAAACTTGTGTAAATTTAAATTATAATAATAAAAATGATTTAAGACTTGATTAATTTTTTTTGTAAATATATGAATTATCTTGGAATTGTATGCTTCGATAGAGAGTTGCTTTTTGTTACTACCTTTTTTAAATTAAAGTTATTTAGATGCATTTATATTATATTATATTATATCGGTGATAAATCCACAAGGCCCTTGTCATTATGAAGATGGGATTTCTTCAGAAATTTATGCTAATTAAGAAGTAATGTTATTAATTCTGTAAAGATTCTTGCTATAATTTTTATTAAAAGTTTTTTTCTGTCATTAGATATTAAATTGTTTGTATTAATAAAAGATTTTGTGATTTTGTGAAAATTAATCTGCAATGATATAGTTGTTAATGATGTTGAACTTATTTTTCTCACAGTTTTGACATCTAAACAGAGAATATACACGTCCTTTGTAATGATAATAAACAAAAAGGTAACACTTGGGTTACATGACTGGACAAATAAGACAATTTATGAAAAGTTTGAGGTGTAACTTCTCACACAACTGTTTTTATAAAATTTATTAATTTGAATAGAGTAGATACAAATCATAGTAAGGGAATTTCTTTTTTCTATGATAAATAGCTCAAATAAAATTCCATTTGAAGTACTGGTGCTACTCTACTTGGTAATGACGAATGTCTAGTGGTATTATTCTTTTTACATAAACTTATATTTGTTCACTTGTTGTTTTTGTTGTCAAAAAATGTAATTTTTTATTTTTCCTGTTTTGTTGAACATATAATGAACATTATCACTGGCCAAGCCAGTTGTGTCATTCAATATATCTGATGTTGTTATCAATCCCTGACCACTCATGTCGTCTGATCATTGTGCATAATACTGGCCAGGTGTGATTTATTTATCATAACTATTAGATTCCCCTTATCAGTAAGCCAGGTTACCTTGACTTGGTTTTAACAAGTAAAAAGTCTTAATAATCACTGGGTCTTTTACTGTCCTCTTACTGTTAATAACACAATTAATGGAACAATAGGTTAAAAGTGATGTCATTGTTTTGATTGGTTCACTCTGAATTGTTAGTTAAAGCAAAACTATCAAATTGTGACATTTTAAAATTTATCCATACTTTCCAAGTGACAATTTTTTTTTTATGGAATGGGTTGACTGTATTGAATCTTAACCTGTGATGAGGAATCCTATATTTCTAATGATCTGCAGGGATTTCCCCCTCCCTCTTAAAAAACAGCATTCCAATAATAAAGGTACTGATTTAAAAAAAGGCACAATATTTTGGTTAAAAATATCAAAGTAATCATGAGTTAGAAAGTGTGTGTGTGGAATATTTAAGCAAAAGTCTTTATTTTTCAACTTACGTAATTCAATTGAAATTTACATATGTTATGCCACATATCAAAAAATAGCAATAAATTTCCATAAAGAAGCATATATATATTTCTATTTTTTGAGGTCTACTAATGTTTAAGGCTTCTCTGGTTTCTAAAAATGTTTTTTTTTCCCAAAAAATGTTAATGTTAATGGAGCATGAAGTTTTAGAACGTTTAGTACTGTTTTATATCAAATTGCATGATGTTTTTCATAAAATAGCTTAAAAGTTTTGATTAAATGGGCACAAATTTTAATTACTATGACTTATACATGGCTAGTATATAACCTGCCAAATAAATTACTATATGAATTATTCATGATAAGATTTTCAAGCTCACTTGAAACGTGAGAGCGTGAACGTCCATCCCCATCATGAGTTTCTATACTTAAGGATTGTCTACAAATTATTGGTGCAAAATCTATTGGTTGAAAATTACATCATCGAGAAGCTTATTGGTTGATTAAATGTCACCATTTGATATTTTGGTAAAAGTAAAATTTCTAAGTGAAAAAATCTTTAAACTCAATGGGATGATAAATTTTATACTTGTAATTTTCAGACAAACCCATTAAATGATTTGAACATCCCCATCATGAGTTTGTATACTTAGAATCTCATATAAACTCCTTAACCATTTGACCTCAACTTGGAAGCTGATTTTATTACTTGTTGGTTAGTAGTAGGAGGAGCATAGTTAACATAAAAAAAAAAAAAATTGAATTGTGTAAGTAAATCTTTCTCAACTGAAATCAAATAGTATAGTCCAGTAAATCTAGACTCAAAAGGAGGATAACTCAAAACTAATTGCAATAAACGTCAAATATATTTATTTAGCCATGTTAGGGTATTTTTAGTTGTGAAAAAAAAGTCAATACTCTAAACAATGTGGAAATTATTTTTTTGGCTGCCTTTTGGTCCATTTAAAAGGGTACCCCAAGAGTCTTACAACTAACAATACCCTAACAATACTAAAAAAAGATATTTGACGTTTATTGCAATTAGTTTCGGTTATCCCCTATATTTATCGGACTAGTATGGGTTTATTTGTTTGAAAGAACAGAATCTGGTTTCTGTTGGAAAAGTGTGGAATTTATGATTTATGAATATACCTTAATGATTTCTCAAAGTTTACCTCATGTGATTTCTTTTAGATATTTTTTTTACCACTTTTTAACTGACATCACTTCTCAAAGCATGATTTTTTGGTTAAAAGAACATGTTCAAGTTTCTAAATTAGATGAAATAGTCATAACTTGTCCCCTAAAGAAATATTTAACAGGGATAGTCTATAGTTTGATGTGTGGAATCTTTTATTAATTCACTAAAAAAGATGTGAGAAACTATCAAATTTCAATGCCTCAAAACGACTAAAATTGTTGTTTTATCGCAGGTCATAGGTAATAAAATGGCCCAACCAAGGTGTTCGATGGTTCGAAGTGTAACTTTTCGTGTGAAATCTTTCATTAATTCACTAAGATTTCTCTTTCTTATTACAGTGGTTCAGACAGGTCAGGGAAAACTTGGAAAACCTGGAAAATCTGGGTATTAGATATTAATTTTAAAAAAAGTCAGGGAAAAAGTCAGTGAAGATGAGAAAAATGTGAAAAAATCAGAGAAAATATTTTGCTTTGTTCAATATTTTATTCTGTATCATAGCGAATCATTTTATGTTCTTCTCTAGATAATATTTTTCATTTGTGAAAATTTTATTTTAAAATATTCATATACTCATATACTCAGGTTTAAATTAGTTAACCAACGATTTAGTCAGAGAAAATCATATGTAATTCAGCCTATTTTCCTGGAAAAAGTTGTGTTTTCAGCCAAAAAAAAGTCTGGGAAAGTCAGGAAAAATTAAAATTAAATTCTGTCTGAACCCTTAATTAACAAGTACAGAACAATCTGTTAAGATGTGAGAAAGGATTGAATTTCAATGCCTCAAAACGACGAAAATCGTTGTTTTATAACAGGTTTTATAACAGTGTTCGATTCAATAATTTTGTAAGTGTAACTTTTCCTACTGCAATACAGACCTTTTCAGTAAAGATGTTTCTGACCTTTTAAACCTTGATAAACCATACCACAGCATATTAGGGATTATATTTGTCTACACATAGTGGCAAATTTAACTGTTTCATTGCTTGTAAGTTTTTTATTCTTTTTAAGTCACTTCTGACACATGAAGATCCCTATTTTCAATCAATGTTCATCTTAGTTCTTTTATTTGAGCAGCCAAATATATATTCTCTCATGATAAAAGAGTTCATAAAATAAGAAAACTATCTATCATTGTAAATAAAATAAACAAAAATAATAATGAAAAAAAAAGAAAATTTTTTTGATGATGATAAAATATGTTAATCAATTTTTAACAATTTTTTTCTTGTTTTTTCTTGTTAGTATAATAATAATTAATTTGAGGACTGAGATAATGTACTTTGCTAAGAATGTGCTATATCACCTAGTTATACAATTTTCTCCTGGATATCATTATGATATCAATATGAATCAATCTTTGTTTGCATCCTGTGGTTCTTAATTGTTTCAATCGTCACTTGACAAGAAATATCCATCTTTTCATTAGCAGAGAAATTTGATAAAAATTCATGACCATCTCATTAATGAAAGTTTAAGAAAAAGTTTTCTGTGAATGATGTATGTAATGACTAATTAGTATCAGGGTGACCACTTCGATAAAAACATAAAATAGAATAACAATAATCTTGGTAATCTTGAACAATGCTCAATGAAATCTTCCAAAAACATCCTAAATGTACCCTAAGAAGAGAAGAGAAGAGCTCTGGAGTAAAAAAGTTACTTTCCTACAATGAATCACTCTGCTGCCTGGTCATGAAAATATACTGGGGTAAAAATAACAAGAACAAATGAATTGGTATTAGGTAATAGGTAATTAATAAGGTATAGATTGCATACTAGTGTGAAACCAAGTTCAAATTTTGTGGATGATCATTACAAAATGAAAGATTTGTAAAAAATGATAAGCAACATAACAATTACTACTCTAATAACTGTTCAAGTATCCTTCTTTTGATGTCATGAAAAAAACACTTCAAACATAAATTATTGATTAATTAAGTGATTGATGCAAGAAACCACAATCATTTCAATGCACATAAACCATAAAACGTCTGAAAAACTGCATCTAGAAACTGTTCTTCATACTTTGAAATAATTCAAGAAAATTGTATAACTGTTAAAATTAATTCAATAAGAATTTAGTGTTTGACCCTGTACATTCTATATGTTGGTTAAAACAGAAAGGAATTTTGTTGCAAAAAAAATTTGGCAAACAATATATGCAAAGAAATGATCATCTGGGCATCAGTAAACTTTTATAAACTTTAAACCTGGTGAATGGATTTGTTGATTTATGGCAATTGATAGCATATCATTAATGGATAGCAAGTTTTTGGACTTTTTGTACAGATGTCCTCGTTTTTATTCAGGCTTTTTGATCTTTATTTAAAATGTCTGGTTCTTTTCTTGTTTATTGATTTTCTCTTCGATTTTTTGATAGAAAGCAACCCAACAAACAGCAACATGAGTAAATTTGATGGATCAAGGGGACCTCCCAAAATTGAAGGAATGACCAGTTTGAAGGTCGACAATTTAACTTATAGAACGACTATTGACGACTTGGATAGATATTTCAGAAAATTTGGAGAAGTTGGTGATATTTACATCCCCAGAGATCGCGACACGCATGAATCGCGTGGGTTCGCTTTCATCCGTTTCTACGAAGAGCGTGATGCTGATGATGCTATGGACGGCATGGATGGGAAAACAATTGATGGTCGGGAGATTCGTGTTGCCATGGCACAATATGGTAGACCAACCAATCAATATGATCCCAGACGTGATCGGGGAGGAGGTCGTGGGGGTGGCAGGAGAGGAAGTTCAAATTATGGCCGCAATGGAGACCGAGATCGTTATAGTAGAGATAGAAGACGATCTCCACAGCGATCACCACGTAGAAGAAGAAGTCGATCTCGATCCAGATCTAGATCCAGATCCAGATCTCATTCTGTAGATAGGCGTTCCAGATCTCGATCCAGAAGTGCATCGAGATCTCCTCGAGTCCACAAGAGAAGTCCATCAAAGTCAAGATCAAGATCTGTCTCAAGATCACCTAGAAAAAGTTCTAGATCACCTGTTAGAAAGAGTTCCAGATCACCTGTTAGAAAAAGTTCAAGATCACCTGTTAGAAAGAGTTCCAGATCACCTGTTAGAAAAAGTTCAAGATCACCTGTTAGAAAGAGTTCAAGATCACCTGCTAGAAGCCGTAGCCGAAGCCAAAGTCGTAGTCGGAGCCCAAGCAAATCATAAAAGATCATGTTAAAGCTTAAGAGTTGTTAAAAACAACATAATTTATATACCATCGCTTGAAAAGATCGAGCAAGAGCAACAACAACAATACATGGATATTGTGATTCTAGTAGATAACAAGCCTCATAATGTCATCTCAATGGGGAAAGATTCTGTATGGGCTGTATAGCAATAGTAGGTTAGGTACCATACATGATGTTAGTTTGTAAAAAGAAATTTTATAGTTCCAATCGTTCCTTTTGCTCAAGTTCCCCATCTATGAAATCAATGTAAAAAAATTGCTTTCCATAAAAAAACTTGAGCATAAGAATCAATAATGTGACTGTAAATTGATTATTTTACCATTTCACTCGATTTTAGTAAAAAAGAAATAAGATTTTATAATTGTTTTGGCGTAGCAGTGAAATGTTTTTAATGAAGTTTGTAGTTGATTTCAGTTGTGTTGTATTCTTTTTCTTCTTTCTTCTAACAAACATTTCTTGAATGATTTGATTGTAAGTCAAAATTGAGTTGTATTGTTGAAAGTACCTTGCCTAAATAATAGGTTCCCCTGACCTCACCTCATCATTTCTTGGCTTTTCTTGTCAGATGAGATTTAACAAGATTTTGTCAAGATTTTGTTAAGATTGGACAAGATTTGACAAAATTTGACAAGATTTGATGAGATTTGACAAGATTTGAGGAGAAATGATGAGAAATGACAAGAAATGTAAGATATGACGAGAAATGACGAGGTGTTGCCTAGAAGGGATCTAAAGATTTTGTTTGGCATGATGATTGTTTCCTCTCAAAACGTTGAAGGGTATCAACTATTTCTAAAATATCACATTGAAATGACATCATGAATTTGAGTAATAGTCAAGCATCAAATTGTGACATTTTCAACTGAACCATTCAAAATTTTCATGGTGAAACAGGGTGGCCACTTAGGGATCGTTTACAAATTATGTGTAAATTTGCCATTTCATTGGTTGAAAATTACATCATCAAATATCTGATTTGTTCATTTCAAAATTAATTTTTGATAATTTGTTTAAGTCAAAAATGATGATATGAATTTTTAGCGAACCAATCAGATTCTTGATAATGTAACTTTGAACCAATCAAGGGCAAGTTTTACCACAATTTTTAGAAAATCCCTTAGCTATGCTTATGTCTGAAATTCCTGAAATACCTGATAAACAGAAAAGTTACCGCTGAAAATGACCCCTGGAATGCCCAAAAATTTGTGATTTTAGTGAATTCTTTTTTACGTTTTATAATTGTTTTCTATTTTTTTTTTGAAACAATTGTGCTTCCCTGAAAAATCCACTTAACTTAATCAAATATATTCCCGTAAATCTGCTTTTTCATTGAAAATGACTGTGAAAATCCCTGAAATTCTGTGATAAATTTTCAGTGGCTGCCCTGTAAAATTTTAAACTAATCAAAGAGTTAAATTAGCCATAATATTAAGACATTTTTTGTCTATATATTTATGCAACTCTTCTGTCAGACAACTTAACATCAAAATTGTTTTCCTTGGCTATTTTTATTTGACTTTTACTCTTCTCCCCTCCTAGAATTGAGCTGGATTTACTCAATATAATGTTAATGTCAAGAGTGCAAGTGTTTGTTTCTGTGAGTTCATTTGTCTACCTTGTACCTTGTGGGATTTCGACAAGTTATTAAAACTTAGGGACTTTCTGCAAATATATGTAAACAGAAAATTTAAAAAAAATTCTTTAAACTAAGAATAAAAAAGATTTTTTCAAAATTACTTTCAAAATTTTCATGAGGTACAAGGTAGTCTATAAGTGTTGATATTCTTTCCGGTCTGTATAATACAACTAATTTTCGTTTAGAGTTTCCTGTATCGTGTTACAGTGTTAACCACTTCTTATGCTGATCTCTCAGTTTTCCTCACGCTCACTTCAAATTAAAATGACAGACTTTGCTGTGCTGTTGTCAAATTTTGCTGATTTTACTACCCAAAAAAAATTGCTGATTATTGCAACAATATTGCGCATATTTTTCCAGAGAAATAGCCATTTTGCTGAATTTGGTGAGCAGCCAAAGTTTCCCTCATAAATATAACCAGTCTTGTCATCTCTAGCTGAGCTGATCTACACCCATAAACAATTTTGTCGTTATTTCCTGACAACAAGATGGCACATCTAGCTGTATAAGAATATCAACACATCGCATGTCTTTTCTACGCCCTTCCCTGAGAAAAAAAACAGGATCAAAAAAATGCTGATCATTTTTTACTGATCTTTTGCTGATTTGGCAGATCTGCAGATCTACTGTGTCCTGAGAGCTGAAAATGTGCTGAGGGATTCAGAGGAGAGATTTTGCTGATCATGTACAATGTATATGCTGGGGTTCTGTAGAGACAATTTTTATAAGGATAGTGTGGTGGCATAAATTGCTGATGTTGCTGAAATTTCTTAGCTGACCATCGGCAGATTTAGTATGCAGGAATGCAGTTTATATCTTTACTAACATTCCTGATTATCGGGTGATTATCGGGTGATTAATTTCTAAGGAGAAGAAGGTATGTCTTCCAATAATTACATTGTGCCTGTTGAAAAATGGCTGAATTTCTCTAGGTTGAAAAAATTTCACCTACTAGTCTGTGCCAAAATTATGAACTGTGATTTTTGTAATGTGTATAACTTTGTCAAATATTAATTTAAGCTATATTTTTACAGATATTAGATATTGACGAGCACGTTAATATGACATGATTATTTTTGAAAATGAGGAAGAATTGTGTTCAGAAAATGAAAAAGAAAGAAATCATCCTCATCAATCTTGAATCTTGAATCCTTTTTATATCGAATAAAAATCATTATATATATTTTTTTATATCTTCATAGTTATTAAGTTACAGTATGTTTTGTAACACGTAATCAAGCCAAAATTTGACGAAGTTATATGCGTTACAAAAATCACTGCCAATAATTTTGGTACAGACTAAAGATACCTTTTTGGCAAGAAAATTGTGTGTGCTTTTAGTAACATAAACCTGAAGGTTAATGGGATAAATTTTTGACCCTATTGGTAACAGTCAGTTAGTTCGTCAGTCCATCAAGTAGGAGTTTTTCTCGTAACAAATCATTAGATTTCTGATTTTTGCATCAAGCTTATCAATACAATAAAAAGTGACGAAGCCCGATTTTTTTTGGAAAAAATATATCATTTTTATTTTAGTTTTTGGGAAACTTATTCCTTTTTGCCATCATTGTAGACTTTTTCATAATTTTATATTGTCATATTCCTTAATAAAACAAATAGTCAATGCTTTTTAGTCAGGTTGTGATTTTTATAAATCAATTTATATAGATGAAATAAATGTTCCTGGGTAGTTAAAAAAACATATTTGCCAACAGATTTCTGTTATCTAGGCAACAAGTTAAGATTTTATTTCACAATTTGTTTTCCAGATTTTTAAAAAATTATTTTTTTAGCTCAAAATTTAGATATTTTTACTGCATCTAAAAAACTCTGTGAAAGACTAGAATTTTAGCGACTTTGATTTCTTTGATGTGGGAAGAATTGGAATAGTCAGGTCCTGAAATGCTTGAATGAGACAAAGAGAAGCTTTTCTGAAATCTTTCAGATCTTGACAAGAAAGAACAAAAAAGTTAGTGCTATTTTTTTCCATAATTTCTACGAAAGTCTGAAATTTCTATTCATTTCATTCCTAATCCTGACTAAGGGGTTTATTTCTGCTTGTTTGAAAAACATGACAGAAGCATGGATGAAACTAGGTATTCTTTGTGGATATGCTGCCATTCATGCCAGGAAAAGATAGTAGTAAATATTTGAAAAAAAGGAGTTCAATTTCATTTCCCTTTGGTAAAAAGTAGCGTATAACTAACAATACAACTACAATAAATACTGCGCAATTGTTGAAAATGACTTCTTTAAATGTTTTCCTAATTTTGCTATTTTAATTGGTTGAATCATTAAGAATCTGTTAATGTCACCTTAGAATACTTTAATCCTTTCTGTGCTACATGATTTGATTCAACATTTTGGCAGAATATTTAGGGGGAAGAGTGGGTAGTGTTTTTAGGGGGGTTCTGACCCCCCCAGGAAACTATGAACTATGCACTTTGATATGTAGGTAAGTCATTGGGCTGTTGTTTGTCTGGATAATACTTGTTTAATTCTTAAGATTGGTCTCCAAATTTGATTGGTTGAGTATTGCATCATCACGAATCTGATTGGTTAGTTTGAAATTGATATCGTCATTTTTCGCTTAAAGAAAACATCAAATTTTGACATTTTCAAATGAACCAATCAGATTCTTCACGATGTTATTTTCAACCAATCAATAATCTTAAATTAGACAAATTTTTGAGATGATGACTTAGGTCTTTTCAAATTCGTATGGACTTCTGGATTTATATATTTCTCATTTGTATGTAATACCTATATCATTATTATTATTATTATTATTATTCATGTGTTATTTCATTGTTTTTTAAATATATATCTTTTCCTGTTTTTAGTAAAGAGTGATCTAAGATTTTAGGACTTTCTCTAACACACACACATCAGTACTAAGACAAGATGAGCAAATTTGATGGCTCAAAAGGCCCACCAACTATTGAGGGTATGACCAGTTTGAAGGTCGATAATCTGACATATCGAACGACTATTGACGATTTGGATCGTCACTTTCGAAAATACGGTGATGTTGGGGATATTTATATCCCAAGGGATAAAGACACGCATGATTCAAGAGGATTTGCATTTGTGAGGTTCTACGAAGAACGTGATGCTGAAGATGCTATGGATGGAATGGACGGAAAAACAATTGATGGTCGGGAGATTCGTGTCGCCATGGCGCAATATGGTAGGCCAACCAATCAGCATGATCCAAGACGTGAGCGGGGTGGAGGCCGATACGGGGGCGGAAGTCGAAGTTTTGGTGGGCGAGGTGGTGGTTATTCACGTGATCGTGATCGCAGAGATCGTTACTCTCGTGATAGACGATCCCCTCCACGCAGCAGAAGAAGAAGTCGATCAAGATCCCGATCACCAAGACGCAGAAGATCTCGATCAAGAAGCACATCCAGATCACCCCGCTATCACCGAAGAAGTCCATCTAAATCCAAATCTCCCGTTCGCTCTCCCGCCGCCAGATCAGCTTCCCGCTCTCCTGCTAGATCTGCAAGTAAATCACCTCGTAGATCCAGATCTAGATCACGTTCCAGATCGAAAAGTTTGTCAAGAAGTCCAAGTAAATCGTGATAAGTGTATTTCTTGATGGGTTTTTATGTGTTTTGACTCTGCTTTTTATATAGAACATGTATGTATAGACAAGTCGTATTTTCATCATCTGGATTGTTTCTGTGATAAAGAAGAAGAACAAAATGGAAAAGACACACATTGATTGGTGTTATGACAAAAAGAAAGAAGAATTTTGTTACATATGTTTTCAACATCGTTTGAGAAATTTTATGAAATGTAAACAAAGCTAGTGATTACAATGTTATAGGCGTTATCTGCTTTTAGCTAAAATATATATTCACTTATTTTTATTTTATGGTTTTATTTTAAAAGTATTTTAGTATTTTAGTATTTTAAAATCTTTTGACATCCAAATTTGAAGTCCAGACATCTGACCCCAACTGCCCTTCATAAAAAAAGGCATGATACACCAATTTGGAAATTAAATTTGTTGGTTTGTTTACCTCCCAAACTGCGATTTTGAGTTATAACTTTTACTGGCTCGTTGATAACAATAAAAACCTAAAGAATTAGATGCATTAACACTAATTGGTTTCGACAATAGGAAAGAAATTCTATATTATACACAAATTGCTGTTTTATCACATCTTGTAAGTTATTTAAAAATACATACATAACATGCAATGCACCTTTAAAAACATGCTGGTAACAGTTATATCTCAGTATCACAGAACGGGAGGTAAACAAAACAATGATTTGCCTTTTTGAACAAAATAGTGGGATGAACCCTCAAAGAGTGCCCTTTTGCACTGACGCTGTCCTACTTTTCAAGATAAGGGCCTGCTTATAGAGCTCTATGAGGGTCAGTCTCGGAATTTTAGCTAAAAATGAACTCAAAAATAAAGATAAACTATCATTCATATTCCTTATGTAACTTTTAACCAATCAAAAAGTATATTTAGCCACAATCATGACACTTTATATTGTCATGAATATATAGTCTATTTCAAAACGTGTGAACAACTTAGTTACTTTATGGGATAAAAGCGTCAATTTTGAGCCGATTTTGTTGATTTTTTCATTGAATGAAATGGTTGATATTTTTATGTACAATTGACTGCTAGGCTTCAGAGCTCACAGCGATATAATATGCAAAACATTTGAAATTAAGAAGTTGAAAATGTTTTTTCTTCTTCATTTTTCGTATAATTTAGACGGAACTTATGTCACCCTGATCTACCTTTTCCCTATTTTCATTTGCTGAAAAAATCAACAAAATCAGCTCAAAATTGACACTTTTATCGTATAAAGTTACAAAGTTGTTCACACGTTTTGAAATAGACTATAGTAACATTATAACATTTTACGATTTTAGTGTTGTAGCGCTTTTTTTTATTTTATCATAAGTTTCTTATAACTTAATTTTTTTTCTGTATATTATTTTACTACAATTTAGTCGTCATATCGAAAACAAAACTTGTTCTGTTTTTGTTCTGATGTTTTCTCTAGTTTGTCACAATTCTGCCATTATTACGGTCACCCAACAAGGTTGAGTTTTCAAATTTCAAATTTTAAATTCATATACCCTATTTTTTGTCCTACTTCTTTTTTGATTCTGGGTTACCTTATTTATTTTAGATTACCAGAGAGACGGGGTTTGTCTAGCTGACTTGGGCAGATTTTTTGGCAGACAGACTAGAGCTGATCTTTACCGTTTTTGCTGAAATTAAGCTGACCCTATGCTGACTAATGCTGATTTTATGCTGAAAACACACTCACTAATTGTTAATATGCTCTTTTATACTACTTACTGTGTCCCAAAAGTGCAGATTATTTTCCTGCAGAATTAATGTGAAATGTCAGACATCCAAGACTATGCTGAAAGATGACCGCTGTCACACTTAAGATAAGGACGCAGAACTACAAGGACGCATCAGCAGTTCTTCTAGCTGATAAGCCTTTTAAGTGCAGACTCCAGGGGATGAGAAATTCATATCATCAGCTGCTGCTGTAAAAGAAATATGCCCGCTTTTTCCCGTCCATAAAGCTACATTTTTCCCTCACTTTATGGTGTTGTACCTACCCTCTTTAATTTACACATGCTGATGATGCGCTGAGTCAGCTGTTTGGCCTGTCATTTCGAGCTGTGAAAGAGAGAGAGATTGTTTTCCTGAGCTGAGTCTGCAGTTCACTCTTCATTGTTTTTCAATGCGGAAAGAGTAATTAAGTATTTTCTATACATTTCTCTCTGGACCAACGTGTGGACTGTGTGACATTTATGAATTTAAATATTCTGTTATGTATTTGCTTGTACCTTGATAAGAGAGTTGGGGAGGGCATATTAAAGTAAAGTTTTTTCCAGGTCCAGACGAAAAGGAGGCAGACCCATCTGCTAATAATGTTTGGCAGTTACTATAAAAAAGTTGGATCAACTCATTTTTAATTGATATTGAATAGAAAAAAAGATTTGCAAAAATAATTATTGAAATTTGTGATTAGGCATTTCTAAAAGGACTAAAATGATGCAGAAAATATGCATCATGATTCAAAAAGTCACTATCCCTATTCTCTAAGAAGGAGCATCCATTTTATCTTTTGGCTCTTCCAGAAATTCATATTAACAGACCAAAGAACATTTGAAAGCATTCTAAGGGTTTGGGAAATTAAGAAAACTACTTAGTTTATTTGGGGAACACAATTGTGTAACGGTGAATACTCTGGTATAATTCCTTAATTATGCCCCAGCCACCAAAATTCCAAATTCTTATTCCTGCCCTGTGTTTCGTAGCGTTTTTTGTGACTAATTAATATGTCAATGTTTATAATTGGTAGTAACGTGAAAAAATGACTTTTTTAGATAGAAATATGCAAATCACACAAATAATTTGTTTACTCTGATTATAACGACTGAAATTGTTTAAAAAATAATAAAATTTACCGTTATTGCAAAAAGTTTATTTATGCCTCCCTGGCTTCCGGCCAGAATATTCACCGCTGCAATTGCGAAGCCAAAAAAGGTTTAAGTTCCTGCTTTTGCAGCTGACTGAAGTTAGATTAACCAGAAAACAGTTAAGATACCCATTGCCTTATTCTGTAATTGGGTCATTTTTCAAAGCCGAGAATACCACATATATTTCAAATTGGCCGTGACAAACCTGTTTACATGTATTTTAGAAAAGTTTAAAATCGCTTTATCATAACCCCTTTCCGAAAATCCACTCATTTTCATGGAAAATATTTCATCGAAATCCCAGAACCATTGTGTGGGTGGCCTGCTCAAGTGTTGCATATGAAAATGCTTTTGGCCCTTAAATTGAGATCTGCAGTGTGTCCGTAAAAAACAGAACGATATTTGTAACTTACAAACATTTGACAGGGTTCAAACGGGTCAGGAAAAACCTGGAAAACCTGGAAAACCTGGAAATTAGGTGTTAATTTGAAAAATATTTTTTTTGGATCATTATGAAAAAATCAATTGATATTCTTAATTTGTGAAACTTTTATTTTGAAATATGCATATTGTCAAAGGTTTGTTAGTTTGTTTGTGAGATATGACTATCATAGACTTAGCTAAATGACCTATTTTCCTGGAATTTTTAGGCGTTAAATTTGACAATCAACGATTGGGTAAGGGAAATCATATGTAATTCAGCCTATTTTCCTGGAAAAAGGTATGTTTTCAGCCAAAAAAAGTCAGGAAAATCAAAATGATTTGTCTAAACCCTGTTTAATCAATTTATCATTAAATGAGTAATCAAACTCCACACTGCGTATTACAAATAACTTTAGACCTGAGATGACGATGCACTGATCTACAAGTAAAACCAATGATTATAAAACTACATCAATCTTCTCACTAAGATTCTATTTAGTGGTTGCTAAATTCCAACGTGTCAGTGGGACTTTAGTATGTTCTGACGTTAGATAACAATCCATTACCGACACACTGTAGAAACCACTTAAATCAATGAAACAAAATTCTAACATGTAGATAGGACAGTTCTATACATTCAGATAAGGATGTATGTTGCATGATGGCTGCTGCGGTGCGGTGGTAATTTAGCCTAAATTTTACCAATTAATATTCTAAATTAAGTTTTGAGATGGTCACTAAGATCTTGTGTCATTGTATGACTAAATTCAATGCATCAATACTTAATACTTTTTGTCTTAACTTTTTAGTATTTGGTGGCTATATCCCACCCCGCACAAAAATATTTAAATCACAACCACCAAGATGAGTAAATTCGATGGCTCCAAAGGCCCGCCGAAAATCGAAGGCATGACGAGTTTAAAAGTCGACAATTTAACGTATAGAACGACCATCGATGATTTAGAAAGGTATTTCGGTAAATATGGTGAAGTGGGTGATATTTATATACCACGTGATCAAGACACGCACGAATCACGTGGCTTTGCTTTCGTTCGATTCCATGAAGAGCGTGACGCTGAAGATGCGATGGACGGCATGGATGGAAAGACGATCGATGGTCGGGAGATTCGTGTCGCCATGGCGCAATATGGTCGACCTAAGAACCAATACGACCCTCGTCGTTCCGGCGGTGGTGGCGGCCGGTATGGTGGACGTGGTGGCGGACGAGGATACGGCAGCCGTGGTGGTGGTTACGGACGCGATCGTGATCGAGATCGCTACAGCAGAAGATCGCCACGGCGACGTCGAAGTCGCTCTCGCTCCCGATCGCCGCGTCGACGATCGAGAAGCGCTTCGAGATCGCGATCACCACGTCGCAGAAGCAGAAGTGCGTCCAGATCGCCACGATTCCACAGAAGAAGTCCCTCGAAATCATTGTCCAGGTCGCCTCGGCGATCTCCGCGTCGTTCGAAGTCGCCTGCGCGGCGCAGTTACTCGAGAAGTCCAAGTCGATCTTAGTAGAAAAAAAAACCGAGTTTCTTATTGGATTTGTCCAAAGTTCATGCAATTACCATCTGAAAAATAACGTATGTGAACACTAAGAAACAGAGACCAAAACATCACCAAACTTAATATTGAGAATAGATTTGTGTAGAGAATTAGTTACGTTTAAAGGTCGTGGCAGTTATTCTAACAAATTGATTTTATATCACTAATCTACTATTATCAATTATAATTGCAACTTTCAAATATTATTTTTTTTGGTTAGGTTATTGCCATAAAGATACAGTTTTTGGAATCTAACTAATTTCATTTACTCATCAGAAACATTTTCTTTTACTATTTTTTAAATTTTTGAAAAATTTAGTTTTGTTTATATTATTTAAATGTTGTAGTGTGCTAAGACTGTTTTGTCAGATTATATACGGTTTTCTTTAGCTCAGGTGTGCATTTTTTTTTCTTCGCAAGGGTAAATATTAAGTTTTGCTCATATTTCTTCTTATTTGATAACATGGATGCAAGTTGTCCTGGTAAACCAGGAATTCCTGTTTTTCTGAAAAGTGTCCCTAGTTTTTAGAAATTTTACTATTTTTTTAAAAAAAAGCTGTCTTAACAATCACTTTATTAAATGAAACCAGACACAACAAACCCCAGAACTGCTCTAGAATAGCTTAAAATATACCATGGAGTCAAATTTTTCCCAATAGTTCAAAATAATTCTAAAATTCCAGGGTTTCCAGGGTCGTGCTTACAACGCCCAACCGCCCGCCCCCCTTTTTTGAATAATCAGGTCCTTTTTGTAAACGAACGAAAGCATGATTCGGTTTTGTGATGTTTTTCCCCACCTATATAAACAGGATGAATTAATCCAGGTATTTTACTCTAGGGGAAGTTTTTAAGGTTATAAATTCAATCAGTATTTTAAAACAGGCTTTTTCTGTTTACCCCCTCCCCCGGTTGTCAACAGATAAAAGCAGTACAAAATTATGGGTTCTATACTTATCCTCCTCCTCTTCTTGAAAAATCTTATTGATGGTCCCTTTTCTGCCTTCGTTATTTTGATAGTATAAGTAAAGTACATGAGCTATCCAAGTTCTTTTACAGTTAAACAATATACTTTGAGTTCGAATCATTACATTTGGCTGATATTGCATGTTCTGATACAAAATTTTGATATGTAGTAGGGCCTGGTAGATTTCAGGGTGGCCAGTTCCTGGAAAATCCTGGAAAATCCTGGGGAAAATCCAAAAAAGTTACTCATCAAAGTACAATTTCGTTTTTTAATATTTTGAGATATTTTTCTCTGAAAACAGGAATTTTTTCAATCGAATTCTTTCCTAA
>JAUKPT010000130.1:0-26770 GCA_032273505.1 Nanomia bijuga | reverse complement strand
CGTGAGTTGAATGCGACGTGAGTTGAATGCGACGTGAGTTGAATGCGACGTGAGTTGAATGCGACGTGAGTTGAATGCGACGTGAGTTGAATGGTCATAGGACACGGACGCTTTTGAAAATGAGTCAAAATTTGCCGGACGCCATTTATTTCAGGGACGCAGGACGCCTGTGAAAAATTGTCATAATGCGCAGACGCTTATAAAAATAGGCCAAAAGACGCCAGACGCCAAACCTATAAACCCCACTAAATAAGCTAATAAGGTAGATTTTGCTGTATGTTCTTGGGCGTTAAAGTTGAGGCATATTACTGCTTTCATCCCCAATCGCCATTAATGGCAACAGATAGTTATGACAGACGAAGGAGTATAGTTTTATACCAGTTTTAGGGTATTTAGGATCATTCAGTGTCAGAAATTGGACAAATCTGGATAAAAAATGTCACAAATTTGGCCTAAAATTTCAAAATTGCACTTTCAGCAACCCAAACGATTCATTTGTATCCTCAATAGCCATTAATGGCAACAGATAGTTATTACAGACATAGTAGTACAATATTTTTACCAGTTTTAGGGTATTCAGAATCCTTTAAGGTCAAAAAATTGTCAAATTAGGACCAAAAATGTCACAAATTTGTCCTAAAACTCTAAATTTTCACCTTAAGCAACTCAAATGATCCATTTGCATCCACGATCGCCATTCATGTGTACAGATACTTAAGAAATACATATGAGTTTAATTTTATACAGGGTGGTCACTCATTTTTCCCGCAACTCAGGGAATCGCGGGGTTTGCAGGCCCGGCGGGGACGTGTTTCACCTCAGGGAATCGTTGGGTTTGCGGGTCCGGTGGGGATGTGTTTCAACTCAGAGAATCGCGGGGTTTGTGGCCCCGGCGGGATGTGTTTCAACTCAGGGAATCGTGGGGTTTGCGGGTCCAGCGGGATGTGTTTCAACTCAGAGAATCGCAGGGTTTGTGGGCCCGGCGGGATGTGTTTCAACTCAGGGAATCGCAGGTTTGCGGGCCCGGTGAGGGTCCTGAAAATGAGCAATTTTGGTAACCAGGATCACCATAATGAAATATTTTTAGGGGTGCAATTATTTCAATGAAATTACAATGTATAAATGTAAATGTCACAACTTACATTCAATTGAACCCAGAAACATACAGTAAAAACTACTTTATTAACCAGTTTTGGCTGAATTTTGAAAAAAATGTTCATTTTTAGCCATTTTTGGCCAATATCCTTTCCTCATACACATTCAAAAATCAATATTTTTCTTAATAAAGTCATATTTTATCATTAAAATTTGTAAATGCCACAACTTTGATTCAATTAAACCCAAGAACATATAGTAAAATCTACCCTATTGGCCTATTTTGGCCAAATTTTGCCAAAATTACTCATTTTCAGCCATTTCCTGCCATTGGTCAAATATTAATAATTTTGAAAAAATCCTTTTGCACCTTTTGGACCCATGGGTAAAGGAAATAAGGCAAGGGTACTTATAAATTTGAAGATAGGCTCTCGTACCCCTACCACTGAAGTTTAGATAATTTTCAACAATATCGTACTTTTTCGTCATTTTAGCCCATAAAATCGAGTGCGCGCACGGTAAAAATAATTTTGTTTCAAAAATCTTTTTTGAGCGTTTCCAGGTATATAATTTGCAAGCGATTTAGCTTTAGTTTGCATTTGGCGATATCGGTTTTTTTCGACCCCCTTATTATAATGGATTTTCCGTTTTCCAAGAACTTTTTTCATCATATAGTGAAAAGCTTAACTTAATTAAACCAAAACACTTTTTTTGAAAATCGATAATCAAATCATGGTGTTGTCAAAGTCTTACGATTTATTTTATTCACTCGGTAGTGTGTCAGGGCCTATTATTTTCTATCTGCATTTCATTTTTTTTGCTTCCTTTTTTTTGTTCATTTTATATACTGGAGGATTCTTCTTCGTTTTTGTGTTTTAGGAATTGTTGGATTTATTGATTTACAGATTTACAGATTTACAGATTTATTGATTTACAGATTTACAGATTTACAGTGTTTGTTAGCAAGCTTTATAATAGTGAAACGTCAGTTTTAAAAGAGTTAAATGCATCCAAGTTATTTTACCAGAGAAAAAAACATAGTATAGCTAGAAGATTTTGGTAGAATGTAGTTCTCAAGTTGAAAATGGTTGGAAATCGAAGATTGCTATGTATATGATGCACAATCGGAATAATTCTTTCGACTCGTAATAGGAGGCCAATTTCATACTATTCTATTGACGTATTTGCCACTAAGAAGCATTATTATCCACCCGGACTTCTAATTGACTCTTATGCTCCAGTCACTTTTATCCAAGTTTAAAAGACCGTATTTTACTAGAAGATGTTTTGGTAGATTGTGTTATCAAGTTGAACATTAAACGAATATTCTTGATCCATTGCTTAGTCAATGTTGCCAATTTGATGAAAGGTCAAATAATATGGGAGGTTGAAAACTCATCATCGTACTGAGAGGATTCACAACAATATTCCTGTTAAATAAAATTTGAGTAGTCGAAGAAAGAAAAGAAGTGAGCTCGTTGTAAAATGTAATTTGCAATATCAAAGAAGGGAAATATTCAAATCTATTTTAGATATATCAGAAATTTTGTAGTAAAGTATTTCTTCCTGGATTTTTGCGGCCTTTTTTGGCCCGACCGCTGGTGTAGAGAACCTTATAACAAATAATCACATAACTGACAAGAGAAAAATTTGAGGATTTTTGGACGCATCAAAAGCCAAAAGTGGCGCGGCATTGACGTTTGATGCGTCCTTATTTTCAGCCCCGAATAATATCAAAATATCTGTAAAAAGAAATAAATCTTTGTAGTTTTTATTTAAAACTCGGTATGTTTCTTGGTATCCCGTTTATCCTTTTAAATTCAAATCTATAGCCAATTGGTTTAAAGATCGGGTCAGAGATCCAATCTGCTGGTTCTTTTGAAAAGAACATTTTTATTCTCTAGCTGGTCGAATTTCTCTTTATGTAATGATGTACCGGAAAAACTGCATCATCAACAAAAGTTAGAAAGATTAAATGACACATTTTAGATTAAATTGATAATGCGTAGAAGTCCTCGACACAAAAGGTTTATTTTTTGTCATTTTGACCAACCTACGGAAAATGTGAAAAGCATTGGCGCTGGATGGTCATGGCTTGCTAGAATGTGGTTTCGGGTAGATTATCTGCTTGTAATCATTTCAAGCTTTGAAATTCGGGGTTTGATTGGAATTCAACTCTCCAAATTTAAGTATCAACTTACTTCATTTTCTGGCTACATAAGTGTCGTGTTATTTTCCGAGTACACTATTTGTGTGTGCACACAGGTGTGTTTGACCAAGTGTCTGACCTGATTATCATAAACGAAGTGGCTTACTTGAGGTGAAAGGGAAGATCGTGTTCATACACAACAAGGTAAGTAAGAGGTTCTACTTATGTTCATAGGACTACCGAAGACTTCTTTCGACACATTTATAACGTACGTTTTTGTTAGATAAGATCTTTCCAAGTGTGTTAAATTATATTGTAAAAAGTAGTACAAAAATCAATTAGGACGATCATTAACAGCAGTTACAAAAGTATAAATATCCTTCGTGATTTGGTATGGCAGAAAACAAAAACCGTCGAAATGCCTTCAGAAATCTGGCTTAAAATGAAATGCATAGTCCATTCAAATAAGATGTTCATACTTTATCATATGTATTGTAGATTTATTTTACTTTGTTTCTATCTTTAAAGGGTTGTGAGGCGCAATTTTTGTTTTAAATTATGTTGTTCAACTGATTCCAAGATTATTCTAGCTAAACGAGCCTAGTTCTCGGATAACCCCAGAAAAATATCATAGATCTACATTTGTCATCTCTTTACGAAACATTGATTTTTGTTTTTGGAATAGCTTGTTTTTTTTAATCAGTTATATTTCCTAGGAGATTTTCTTAGAAAGTAATGACTTTATTAAATTGATTATCAATTTTTCGTAGACGAAAACAGGTTTTTGAATTTGAGGTGATGTCAACTATTTATTGCATAATTCCATATCATAAGCGTAACGGATCGTCTCAAAACTTTGGCCAATCTAAACTATTGATTATTTGAATATTTATGGGAGATTTGCTGAATATATAATTCTATTCTACATCATGAAGAACCTGAACGGTTGACGCCAAAATGGAACTTTATGATACTTGTATATCCCATGAGTTGATGGATCAAAAATCATATAATGATGTTCAACTTGAACCCATCAAACTATCATCTCTTTGATAATATAATTTTCAACCAATCAAACAGTAAACTTAGCCAAAATTTTAAGACATAAGCTGCAAACAAGGTTTATTAGGGAAATGTGTTCAATATTTATTATTCATAATTAATTATCTTTAGAATCTGTAATGGCTATCTTAACCCATCAACGATTCTGTCTCGTATTTGCAGTTATTTTTTTGAGCAGTGTAATTTGCATTGCTTGTGAAACTTGCAACCCAACGGGCACGACTTTGCACACTAAGACATCATACGATCTTGTTGGCAACAAAGATCTAAACGTTCAAAAACCTGACAACAGTTGCGTACCTATTCAAATAAATTCCGTCCATCGGCATGGACATCGATACCCAGGCTCCAGCGGTATTCGTAGCTTGAAAAAACTCGCTCAAAAACTCGCAACGAAAGCTGATACGTTGAAAAGACGCTTCAATATTTCATTCCCACTATCTGAAGCCTTTACAGAGTTTGCCGAAGATCAGAGTATGTTGTTAACACATGTCGGCGAAGATGAAACTTATAATATTGGCGAACGAATCAAAGCGCGGTTCCCCGACGTTTTCTCGAAACCATATTCTCCTGTTCATTATAAGGTGCGCAGTACGTGCAGATTACGATGCGTGCGCACGGCTAATTCATTGGGTTACGGTTTTTTCGAAGGAACGGGGCATCTTGGGGAATACAAACACCAACCTGTTGCTGTGGAGACACGTGATTGTTACCGAGATGAAATTCTGCGACCTTACGCAAGATGCGATGCATGGGAAAGTCAAATCGAAAGGAACAGGCATGTGGCATTGAAAGAATATTATTATTTCAAATATGGGAAAGTAATAAAAGCACTCATCGAAAAAATCAATAAGAAGATTGGGTTTTCTCATCATAATGCACTTGGATGGACTGAGATCAAAAGACTGTTTGAAGCATGTTCCTATCATATCAACATGTACCATGGAACGTTAAAGAGTAGTATCTGTCAACTTCTCGACAAAGATGATATTGCAGCAATCGAATACAACTATGAACTCGACTTCTTCTACTCTTTTTCATACGGACATACAATCAGTTATCAAATTGCATGTCCACTGCTCCGAGACATCTATCAAACTGTAGAGAACGCTAAGAATGAAGTGCGAGGTGCATATTCTGGTGTTTTCCGGGTTGGGCATCAAGAAACGCTCGTGCCACTACTCACCTTGATGAACGTGTATGTGAAGAAAGGAGAAATGTTGAGAGCAAGTAATTTCGAAGAGATGAAAAGAAATCGCACTTTTCATGCTGCTTGTATGGCTTCCTTCTCGGCGAACGTCTATTTCACCCTGTACAAATGTGCCGGTAACGACTACAAGATCCAAATGTATGTGAATGAACATTTAGTGAAGATACCGTGTTGTAAATCGGCTGTTGATTGTCCAGTTGATGTATTTTTGAAGTGTTATAAAGATATTGTACAAAGATGTAATTTTGATAAAATGTGCGGAAACAGATAAATGTACGGATAAAAGCTGAATAAACGAAAAGATTTTGTTTTTTTAGAATCTGACTCTTTAAGTGTGCGTTATAAGAGTTTGATTCAAAATAAAGGAACAAAACTTCCTCCTCTAAATCGTTACACTGAAATTAAAGTGCATTTTATGTCCGTTTTGGAAAAGCCTTATGTCCTGGACTTTATAAGGCCTACAATAATAGGCTTCAGTGCATTTGAAAATCTGCAGCCTGATACGTAATTTCATAAAAGAAATATGAAAATCGATTTTTTGGACATACGGCTCTCTTATTTCAGTGTGACGAAATGGTGTGTATACTAAGAATATGCTAAGCATATGATGAATTTGGCCGAAAAGTTAAGAATTTTCATCTTGAACCCAAAAAAACACTATTCTTATAAAAATATAAGCGTGTACCCCCCAAAAAAGTACCCCTCCCCCCTTTGTATACCCCCTGCAAAAATATCCCTCAGAAGAAATCAATGAAAATTATTCATATAATGATATAATAATGATATATATATATATATATAACTATATATTAGTCTTTCAAGAACAGCCAAAATATTACTATGGAGAAAAGCAGTCGATAAATATTTCCGAAATCCAAACATATGACCGAAAATAGTCTGATGGACAGATGTCCGAATATCTTTGTTGTCTGAACTATTTTAAAAAATATTTCTTAGCACCATGACACATATAAACATAAACAGATACAAAAATTGTTGATGCTCTTTCGAAAGTTTCATGAAAATCGCAAAAATATCATTTTTCTGCGACATTTTGCGTGCGACGTCTAGTTTCTTTCGGGCGGGCGATTGCGCGTCGAATTGTGGCAACGTCCTTGACGAAGATTCGTTTATTCTCCTTTTTCGCTGCTGTACTACATCTTTACGTGGTAAAAGGAAGAGCGAAGAAGTTGACTTTAATTTATTCTTCTTCATTTTATCCAGTGTTGTTATATACCTCGAATCCCATTTCTTTCCAGGTTTGTTCTTCGTGAACCTTTTCTTCCAGTGCCCACTGACTGTTATGCTAAACTTGCAGCTCTTTCTTTTTCTTTTTCCATTATCGAGGATAATTTTTTTTTCGTTGATATCCTTGTATGGAATGATTGGAGTTGCGTAAGATGGTAGCGGAGCCATATTCGAGCTAAGGAAGTGTTGGTCCGAAATTAAAATTGTCTCAAATTTAAAGTATCGGAATATTTTTTGCAATTTTTTTTTAAAGTTGTTCTTATTAGGAGTTTGAAAAGAAATAAACCTGTAAAATATTGGAAATAGTTGAAAATTTTTCTGAAAGATGTTTCTTTTTCCAGTTAAATCATCCAAGCATCAAAATACTAAATAAATATTCTATAGATATCCTGTTTGATTCAAGTATTACTTCCAGATAATAGTGAAGCAATGCAACAGAAGAAGAAGACGATCATAAAGGTGTATTCGTTGAAAATGAATGAATAACAAGCTTCTATCCATCAAGTTAATTATCGGCTGACATCAACTTGTTTAAAAGCTTTGATATTATTGGCCACTCCGTTCTTTTTATTACCGCTGCTGTTGTCGAATCTTGTTGATCAGAGAATCGATAATGAAGAAGAAGGAGAAGAGAAAAGAAAAATAATAATGATTTTGATTGCTATACAATTTCTCTTCAAGCATCTGTTCTTATAATCTTGATACACCAATCAACTTGTCACATTAATTTCAATAAACTTTAAAACAATATTCCACCACGACTAATGCACAATCTACTGTTCCTGTAATCGAAATTCTACAATTCTATATTGTCCAAAGCTGTTACCAAGCAATATTCCACCACTACTATAGTAAGCCTGATTACCATAAAATAAATGCCTTTTAATATTTTTTTACACCTTATCCATGTAATAACGTATCACTAATCTATGTAAGAGGTTAATCAGAGTATATGATATAATCATTTGATCAATGCGTTATAAGCGATACCTTTCCCACACCAGAAAAGGTCTATTTCCGATTCTTCCAGATTGAATAAGTTGTTTTCCATGTGCGTGCCTGGTACCAACTGACTCGCATCACATGCTGACTGACACTATCTGTTGACCAATCAATCAATAAACCAATCATTTATTTGTTTTCTAATTTATTTCATCACGAAACGTTTGAGAAAGAAAGAATCTTCTTCTTGTAGCAATAAGTGATATTTGTAAGGTCATACTTCAACTATCACATGAAAGAAAAATTTGTTCATAGGCGAAATAATGTTTTTCAATGAAATTGAATCAAATCCTCCCTATTCTTAAGTCTTTTTCTTTTTGAGGTGTTGATGTATAGCCATTATTGCCAGGCCCACAATTCCACATAATAGGATTTAAAACCCATAGCAACTAAAACAAATATGGTTGGTTTTGGTAATCATTATAAATGCTGATTATTCATTTGTTTTTGTTTTATTTTTAAAGTCACGTGGTTTATATTATGAATGCAATTTTGCGGGACAAATAAGTAGGCATTGATGTTTTTATTGAGCGTTACTACACCTGGCTAAGTAGAAAACACTATTTTTATTCACGAAAGAAAATACTGAAAATCTTTTCAATTATATTTATTCACAAGATGATTCTATACCTGACTTATCATGCACCTGTCTTTTCTATTATATTATTTCATTTTTTTTTCATTATTAGTCAGGTATACTAACGCTCATTATCTGGGAACAAATTCTAAAAGGTCAAAAAGTTGTGAAACATTATTTCCATGGTTGCCATGGTAAAGTTGTTTTGACAAACCCAGATACATGGGTGCAATTTACAGGATAAACAGAAATTTAACTCGAATACTGAATGAGTGACTCAAAATTGTGCTTGAGGCGTGTGTTTCTGAAAGAGCACGTTACTAAAAAAACATTTATTTTGGTAAGGAACACAAATAGATATTAGGAAATTAATCAATTATTTGCGTGATTGATAGACCGAGGCGTAAATCACTGTTGGTTGAAAACTCTCGTACACCTTGAGTCAAATTCCTATTGTGTTTTTAGAAATCTCATAAAAATTATATTGTTTAAAACATAACTTCCATGCACTTTTGAAGAGAGTGATTTACCCCTCGAGATAGACATAAAATGTTAAGGTCAGATCGTGTTTAGTTTTAATTGGTTGATGCGTACAAAACAACCAAAATGGGTATTCCTAACCTTGAATCAAAATCGTGTCTAAAGCATTTTTTTTCATCGCATTCATATTTGATGTACATAACAATATTTTCGTGTGAAAATCACTTGCCAAATCGAGGTCAAAGAAGTTGGATTAAGTATTTCCAATGGTGTCTGTTTATAATCATATCGTCTTGTCTTCTTATTTTTATCTTTTCATTTAGAGATTATCTCAAAAGGTTGTCTAATTTAGACTATTGATTGGTTGAATATTACATCATCAAAAAACTGATTGGTTCATTTTAAAATGATATCATCATTGTTGACTTTAAGAAAACATCAAATGTGAGGATCTTTTAAACGAAATCATTGTACATTAATGTACATACAGAAGCCCACACCCCACAGGCTACCCCGTCCGAATCCGTCCGCCGGATTTAGACGGATTTGGACAGATTTGGTCGGATTGAGACATATTTGGATGGATTTTGGACAGATTTTGGACGAATTTGGATGGATTTAGACGGATTTGAACGGATTTGAACGGATTGAACAGATTCGATTTCAATTGTTAAAAAGGTCTTAGGTCAGTTGCGATATGTGAAAAACTTTCTGTATAATAATGAAGATTACTTAGTAGGACCTTTAGGGACTCATTAGGACCATTTCAGATTGGGTTGGACTCTGGCGGATTCGGTCGGATTTGGACAGATTAGGACGGATTATAACGAATTAGGACGGATTTGGACGAATTCGGACGGGGTAGCGTGTGTGTGGGGGAGGGAGGGGGTGACCAATAGAGTAACATCTATATTTCTCAGAAAATCATATTGTTTTATTGAATAGCTCATAAGTGTCATAAGTTCTATTGTTTAAACATAAATCTTGATCTAACTTTTGCAATCTACGATAGAACCGCTATTATATAGAAGCTTTTACGTGCAATAACTCCCATCTAGTTTTTTTTAGGTAACTGGCTTCCCAATTTCCCTCACATTGCATGGGTTGATCCGGCAGAATAACGATCAGACCTCGATTGATGTTAGCGGTAATTTCAACTGATCTGATGTATTGAATATGAATCTCGAACGACTTTTTGGGGGAGATTAACCATTCAATTCTTATTATCAAATCTTTTGTCCCGCTTAGGACCCTCTGAACGGATTCCACACCTTGAAAAACATTGCAGTTGCAAAAACATAATGTTTGTTGTTAAGGTACTCATATTCTCGTATAAAATTGAAAACCCTTTTTTTCTATCCGGTGAGCGAACTTTGAACATAAACAAATTTTTCTTTAATTAAATCGATTTAAAATCAAGTTAATTTTAATAAATTTAAATGTCGATTATTTCTATGCTTTAGAATAGGGTTCGCACAGGTCTGGAAAAGTCAGGAAAAATCCTTACTTCTATATCTTCTATGGAAATGCCTGGAAAACGAAACAAAATTAAAAAATTAAAAAATGAGCCAAATTTAAAACATTGAAGTCTTCAATTTTCAAATCATTTTGACAAAATCAGTATCAAATGATTTTTATTGGGAAGTAGTCTCGAAGCAAAGGTACCAAATTCCTTTGAAAACCAGAAATTAATTGATTAATTAGTTAATTATTGTTTATCTATTTTAGATGTCTGGATGTCTGGAAAAAGATTGGGTGTAATTTAGGTTATTGCTAAGAAAGGGCACAAATTTGAATGGAATTGTTCGATTTTCGAGAGAAGGTCCTGGATCCATACAAAATTTTATACTATTCAGAAAGATTAAAATATTTTACATCTAATTTAAATTACGAATCCTTTATCTGCCAAAAAAAGCTTTTATCATGGTTTCTCTCTGAAAAGGGGTATGCTGCCTTGTAATATAATTTTGATAGAAATACGACAATGCAAAATGATCTTGATGAATATTTTATTTTCTGATTTTCAATATATTATATCCCGATAAATGACATCGCCACCACAAGTGCAGAACCACTTAACCAATCATCAATTTCAAGGAGGAGTCTTTTCCATGGTAACATAATGGCAGTCAATACAAACAAAATACAAAATACTTGTTTGTTTCGTGATATGTAATATTTGACGGGTGTAATATAAACTAACATCCCGCCAAGAAGGAAAGGCGGAGTGGAATTAAATCTAATCTTCGATCTAAATACCGTTGAACAAACATAGACGAACATCTGTTGCATTATTGATTAAAGGGACGGGTATTATGAGCCGCTATTGAATACACGGAGAGATCTTCGCTAAAAGGAAAGAAACCGCAGATAATTTAAGGATGTATTCGCATGGATGACTTTTTAAATGAAAACTGTATTTTGACACTATTGTTCATGATTTGTTTTCCAAAATGGACGAAAAAATAGCAAAAACAGTGAGGTTACCAATGTAGTTAGTAGGCAGATCCAGACCATGAGTAAGGTACCAATTAGTGTATTTGTATTGACGAAGTTGTTTTGCAATGTAGTTTTAATCAATTCAGATCATGATGGGATGGTTCAGACACTTCGTTCAGACACTTCGCGAGTTGAAATTTTCAATACAATTTTAATTCAATAAAAGAAAGAAATGTCTTTTTTCAGACACACACACGCACGCACCTTTGTTTTATGACATCATGTGATCTGAATACATAGTCTGGACAGTCGTTAAGATGCTTTGCGCCAACACTTCACTGCTTCCTAAATAAATTGATTAGGTAATCTCTGATTAATCAGTTCTGCCAGAATGAAAATGAAATTCACTCTAAACTTTATTTGTTTATGATTCGATATGAACTGATACTAAATCACTGATACAGCAGCTCATTATTATGTCACTGAATGTACATAAACCTAAAAAGGCTCGATCGAATTAAGGTACAAAGCAACCACAAAGAACTTTGTTATCATAATATGTAGTTTTTTTGTTGTAACGGTGCTTTCATAGATGCTAAGCTGATACGTGGTCATAACTAATTCATAACAGATCTTTTTGGTCCAATCTAAGAACGATCCTCACTCGTAAATCAATTTCTTTCGTGTTTCTTATTATGTGAGTTCAAAGCAAATTTTATTTTTACCTGGCCAACCGGTCAGTCCATTCCATGGGTTTACAACAGAGTATCCACTTACCTAAATTACTCTAAACCCTGAAACCCTTGTAAATACCCGGAAAATGATAAGTCCTCTAAATATACCCTGAAACAATGACGCTGGGAAACAGGTTGCCTGAAATACGAGGGGTATAAACATTGACCCTTCCAAGAAAATTTATCGATAAAATTATTTTCTTCTAAGGGATTACCATAAGTTTTTTGACTTTCGTTTCCGAGTCTTCTGTTTTATGTCTTCTCTTTAAAGCATTATTGCTACAACGCATTTATCGCTGGGTAAAAAACTCAATTGAGTACATGACCTTTGTGAAAACCCTGATTTTCTCTCTCTACGCTCTCAGTACATTGCGACCTAAGTTAGCATTCCCAGTCGATTCAGTTATCATTAAATAATCAGAATGTAGCACCTAACATTTTTTCTGCAGTATGATAATTGCAGCTATCTTTGTTGTATGTGCGTTGAATTTGTTCTGTATACAAAATTCACAAGTAAGGTTGTGTCTTGTTGACTTCTCTATAATAATCCATTATAAATTCAGGTTCAAAAGGAAAGGACATTATTTGGGACTTGCACGCTGAACGCTGCTTCCTTGCCACATCTCGCTTTGACACAAACCTGACAAGTCACGTGCCTTTCCTCTCAGTGCTCAAGATGGTCGAATGGTTCTCTCTCCATTCACCACGATCACTCTTAATTATTCACAATTCCTTCAGTTTTTTATCTACTTCTTCGTCAAGTCTGGTATCGGTTCTAACTTGGCGCACAAGGAAGCTTCTACACTTCCCACACTCCTGATGAAAGAAAAAGCAAGTTATGTCACGTATTTTAAATAAGCAATACCCCCTTGCCTGAAAAGTTACGTAAAATATAAACAATACATGAATTACATGTGTTTGTCCAAAATAATACTCCAACAGGGAGGGTGGGTGGGATTTTGTTGTGTTGATAACTGCTTAGTAGTTCGACTGAGGAATGAACTTGGTTTAAATTGTTTTTGTCTTAGCTTTATTGCGCAACCGATACGCTGATTAACTTATTAATCTCTCTTGGTTCAAGTCTTAAACATAACCAAGGTTGAATTTCCTGCCCAGGCTCAAAGTCATGCACTCTAACCACCTTTCCACATTCTGATATTTAACAAAGCTTAATCACGTTGTTTATTAAGCTATCATAAAGTCCGTTTATATTCGGGACTTCGTATATGTATAGCCCAAGAATTCATCATAACTGGGTTGGGTCAGCTCATGCATAACATGTAAAAGAAATGAGATTATCAGTAGGTGCCTGAAAAAAGACTTGGTTACCCTTTTAGTATATGAGACTCGAAGTTCTGATTCTGACAGATAAGTTCTTAATCAAGTGGAAGTGGATGTTTCATTTTATAGGGATGTAGTAGCCGTAGAAGCCCCTTTAAGTTGCCATTTATGACGTCTTTTCTCCAACATTTCAACAGTTCACATTGATTCTTTGATTTGCATTTGTTTTGGTAAGTCCTTTATCGACATATATGAGATAGAGTTCTATATTTCTAGACCAACTATGGACAATTTAACTTTCACAAATCATAAAAGGGACGTGCGGACTATTTCAAACGCTTACGGATACTACTACCTTTACATGCGGAACACCTACTGTTAGATTCAGGTTTGCATAGCTATTTCGCCATCCTCAATGAATGGCATAATCATACATGGGGTCCTAAATTTCCTCACCACCTAAATTATGATAAACATGTATTAGTACTTTTTTTTCGACATTTATGGCATGGGGTTCTAGATTTCTAGACCAACTGTGGGCAAGTTAGCTGTCACAAATCATAAAAGAACAGTTCGCATACAGATGTCATATCCTTCCATCGACTTTTCACTTACTACAGAAAGTGTGTCCTCAAAACATGCCGACATATCAAGTAGAATACAAATTTATGAATTAAACTGCCCTAGGTTAAAAAATACATGTAAATGTGAGTTAGACATGCTGCTCTTACTATGTGGCTTATTTACATGCGTCAATGCGAATCATTTGCAGTGATTTTTAACACAAAAAATCAGTGGTGTTGTTTGAATCAATTATTCATTATGTCTGAATGATTCGAGGTATGTCTGAATAACTAAGGAGGTATGGTCACAATTAATTGATTGTTTACTTGTTTTTGTAGAAAGGCTTTATAGTCTTGTTTGCTTAGGAGAACAAGATTTGTTTGTTTGTATACCCTTTTCGGCACATGACTTTACCATTAAAGAGTATTCAGAGTATGTTTGTGTTAAAGAATTTTATTCAAGTGAAGGATTAGGTTGTTACTGAGAGCTTGAATTAAATAAATTAAAAAAATAGAAATGGGTTACGGGTATGTAATATGATTCTTTATTTTCTAGACAATTTTATTTAACTGTATCTTTATTCATAGTGTTTTTTTTTCCCGAAAACGTTTTTTAGAAAAACTTTACTTTTTCATTTCGAGTTATGATATTTACCACGAGAAAATACTGTTCCCGGTGGTACTGCACCATATTTTTGACCTCCGTATAACCCACTTTTAAATTAGACTGTATTATAGCTCTAACTTTTCTCCGAAAAAAAGTTGCAGGGAAAATGTACTGAGGAATATGCTACAGAATCAAAAGTAAATTTGCCATTTGATCAGTTGAAAATTACACTGTAAAAACTCTGATTGAGTCATCTTAAAATTTCATTAGTTGATGTTTTGTTAAAACAGAAAATACTAATTCCAATTGTGAAAAAACAACCAAAATCTTGATGATGTAATTTTGAACTAATCTATCTATAAAATTTACTTTATAAAATCACTTTAACGTTTACGTAGTAGAGCGGGGGAATTTTGCTTGTATACCCCTTTCTGACACGTGACTTTACCATACAATGATAAATTCAGCTATGGAAAGCCTTTGTCTATAAAATACTTGTTTTGATTCATTTGAAGAGTAAGGTTATTAAGATGTTTATTAAGATCTCTACTACAGGCCATGTAACCATGCAAGCAAAGTTGGGTACTGTAAAAACATATTTTTTCAATTTTATCATCACTTTAGATAAGTGAAACATTTCCAATCAGATAATTTCAAACATACTTCTGAGAAAATAGCACAAACAATAGCATAAAGATGACAATCTCATTTTTGTTATTTACGTAACATTACGTGTCTGTAAAACCTTATCATAATGATTTATTCTTAAATGTCAGGTCCGTGTAAATAATATTAATGATGATAATAACAATAATAAGGATGTTAACCACAATTATTAATTTATGAAAGCCCTCGCAGACAGAACTGGAGTTTTTGAGATGCAAAAGACATTTCCAGACGAAAGAACCTGGATTTATTTATCAAAAACCTCTTTTTCATCGAGAAAATTATTATTATTTTTTTACCCTTTGGACAGATAGAAAAGCAAGTTTTTTCTTAACAACAATATAAATTGATCTTGCCGATGATTCTATAAACCTAAACCTAAACCTATAAACCTAAACCTAAATAAACCTTGTCTCCCATTATCAAGTCTAATTCAATTACTCGTTCCTTCATCTTTTTCATTTTTCATTTTCTCTTCTGTTTAGTTTTATTAGATTTTGTATTGTATTTCATTTTGTATTTCATTTCTCAAATGAAATTTTCCTAGGTGCGGGTTTGGAATTAAGATTTCATGTCGTTTAAATTGTGTATTTTTATAATCTTTAACACGGCACCCTTCTAAAAATTAAGAAAAAAATAGCAAAAGTTTAAACACATTAAATGACTGCGAATAAGAAACGAGAATGTGATTTTGCAGAATGATTTAGGACATGCTTACACCAAGAATATATAATTTTTCGTGTCTTGTACACCTTAAAGCATTTAATTTCTAGTTTTTCGTGTCTTTGCACATCTGAAAGCATTTAATTTCTAGTTTTACGTGTCTTCGTACACCTTAAAGCATTTAATTTCTAGTTTTTCGTGTCTTCGTACACCTTAAAACATTCAATTTCTAGTTTTTCGTGTCTTTGTACACCTTTAAGCATTAAATTTCTAGTTTTTCGTGTCTATGTACATCTGAAAGCATTTAATTTCTAGTTTTTCGTGTCTTCGTACACCTTAAAGCATTTAATTTCTAGTTTTTCGTGTCTTCGTACACCTTAAAGCATTTAATTTCTAATTTTTCGTGTCTTTGTACATCTGAAAGCATTTAATTTCTAGTTTTTCGTGTTTTCGTACACCTTAAAGCATTTAATTTCTAGCCAACTTAAGTAAAAAATGGAGCACGAAGTCTTTAATTTTACATAATCTTTTTCGTTATAAATTTTTCAAATTTTGTCATTTGTACGATATCTCAGTCCAGTACGTGATTCTATTTTAAAGATCCTAACAAATTATTTATGATCTTAACTGTATTCAGTTTTAGCACTTCATGCAACCTTATGGTTATTATGTTGATTGCAAAATAAAAGTTGATTCAATTCATGCAGAGCTTCAGGGTTTTTTCCCGATTTTTTTTGTAATTGATCAACTTAAATTCAAAATTTATTATTCCAAAAATAGAGTTATAAATCATATACTTTTATAAATATTAAAAATCAAGTTAAAAATGCATCACCAATCTTAAACGTATTCAGAAGCCTGTGGGGATCATGAGAAAAATATGTGAATGTTACTCAAATCAACTAGATTTTTAGGGTTGGCCGTCAATTTAATTGCTAACTAATAGACTCTTCATTAATTAAATTATCATGTATTCCATGAAAACAAAACCATATATAGCATCCACATAAAATTTTAAACTAAATATTTATTCTGTCAACAGAAATTCATCAAGATTGATAAGATAATTAATGTTGAATATTCTATTGTTGTGTGAATAAATCAAAATTCTCATCAAAGAATTCAACATGTAATTGAATTATATATAAAAATTATCATGCCGAATTATTTGATATCAAAAAACCTTAAAAACAAAGAAAAAATGTTTTTATCAGATACCAAAAGACTGTAAGATAATCAAAGCCAGGTCTTGAATCAATATCACTAATTAATGATCAATACATCAAATAATGATCTGTTATAATTAACGCGTTCTCTTGTCGCTGAATAAGTTTTATATGTGGCTTAATCATCGAGAATTTTCTCAATGATTGCTTTCTTGCGGCTTTTTTCATCAATTGTAATTTGGGTAGCATCTCGTTTTTCGATTTTTGATTTTCAAATGTTAAGCTGCGGATAATAGAATTGTTACGTGACACCTGAGTCACTTGCAGAAAGATTTCCATCGGCTACCAGGTAACGTTTTATTCCAATATGTTCTTCTTCTTTTGAGAGAAAAAATGCTTTTGAACCAGTCTTTTATCAGGGAAAGGTTTCGCGGTTTTCCTGCATCTGATTATTTCAATCATTATCCTTGCTATGTTGAAAGATAATCCGTATTTTTGTGGTTTTCCTGTGTCACATTACAGTATCATTACCATGTACATATAAGAATGATAAAGCCATTTACACACCAAACCATATTTTGAACAACAAAATAATTTTGTTTGAAAAAAAAAAGATTTGAAACCAATCTTTAATTGGGGAAAATCATGTATTTCTCGCGTACCATAATTCTGTTTACGGGAAAAGAATATCTGATATTTGCGCGTTAAAAGATGGAAACACATACCATCAAAACAAGATAATGAAAGAAAAATTTGCGGCCTGCGGTGATAGTGCGATCTGGCATTATTTTAACGATGCGGCACGGACTACTAGAATACCTAGTATTCTGGTAGTCCGTGGATGCAGTGATAAAAAAGACCAAGAAAACAGTAATCATTTAATGTGAGGGTTGCTACCTAAGTCTGAAAATTGTCTTGATAACCAGGATTATTATTATTCTTGTTTACCTTCGATATGGCAAATGTTTATTTTAAAGACTTACGATGCTATCATTTCCAGTCCCATTTTTTTTTTCGGATTAGTTAAATGATAAAACACTCAAACTAGTAAATACTTCGATTCCTTTTAGAAGAGGTCTGTTCCCGGTAGCAGAAAGTGTGCGATTCAACGATGGTCACTAAGAAACGAAATTTTGAATCGCGCGCACTGACTTTACTTCTTATGTTATTAACTTTATCTTGGTGACTTGTTTACCTTTTTAATAGCTACAGAAAATAGCTACAATAAAATTCTGTGTCTAGGGGTCAGCTAATTCCACATTACATTTAAAACACTGCTGGATAATATACTGAATGATTTTCAAAGATTGTTTTCTTTCAATTCAATTTTGCAAATTTTAGACCTGTAAGAACTCTATAAAGAAAAACAGTTCAGACCATGGATTGTCTGGAGAATTTCAAGATGCCAAAACTAAATTAACATAATATTTGCACCTTGAGATGCAATATTTAGGTCTTCATGTTCATTAAATGTATACTTCTTTTAGTCTAGTGTCCACGCAGAGGTGTTAAGTTTAGCACCGTCTAGTGAGAATCAACATTTAGGAAACCATTGGATGGTTAAGCACGAAATTCTGGTGAAGTGTTACAAGATTTGAATGAATTTTTCTTCTTTTGTAACCATGAAATAATTTCAATATTCATTACATCGACATAATTTTTTTCAAATGTCAGTTTATTCGTTCATTCATTCATTCGTTCATTTATTTACTATCCAATCAGAGCGTACTTTTCCATCGATTATCAAAAATGGTATATCATTTTTTTATTTAGCCTTACTATTTCACTAATCACGTGTTTTTAATATTACATAATTTTTGATACAATTATATAGGCACGCGCTCAAAAAATAACATATAAAATTAAAAATTTATCTTCCCAGGGTGCACATTCAGATTCATGTAGCAAGAAACGCGCCAGGTTTGCGTATAAATTTTGTATCATCTGTCATGAAAGTATCCCAAAAAAAAAATAAAGCGTTGGTAATTAATAATTAAGCCCCAAATTATTTGGGGAACAATGAATGAAATCAATTTAATAGTTTCAGAAATTGAAATTTTGATGAACCAGTGAATGATAAAGGTGCAAATAGGTGGAGATAAAGGTGTATGTATTTTTAGCTAGGCACCTGCATTATTTGCCACCTACACATTTCATATTTCGATATTTCATACTTGCAATTTAAAATTTTCTTTTGTAAAAATAAGAAATATAAAAAATTATGTTGAGATCGGTATGTAAATCTTTTATGTTTGATTCATTTAATTTAGATCTATTTTAGGTAATTGGGTTTTTGTTTTTTAATTTCTTTTTATTGTTTTTTTGCATGTTATTTCGCGTGAACTGTTTCTATTTTATTAATATTTTTTCCAAGGTTTAGCTTTATTTCTTTGACATGCTTATTTCTAATGATTTGATTTTACGGAACTCTGATTAAATAAGAATTGTTCTTAGAAGAATGTATAATATCAATAAATCAAAAGTTAGACAGCTTCAGTTGACGAAGGTATGCGACCAACAAAAATGCCGATATAAAGAATACAAACAGACAGAAGACAAACAGATTGATAGACGGATAGGCAGACAGGCCGACAGAAATATAAAAGGAACAGTGGTAGCCAGAGATGAAGAGGGAAAAAGACAGACGAGCTGAATAGGGAAATTTGTACTTATGAGTTTTGTGGGATTAGATTATACTTTATACATTGTTTAATCTTAATTTACTTCATGAGTTTAATTTCCAAAATTTCTACCATGTTTTAATATGTAGCTTAAGAGTTTTAGTTATTAATGGTTTGATGTTTTGAATACAATATCAAATGTTTATTTGAAAGTTACTTAAATATACATATCCTTTAATGCAGGGCTTCAATTTTGTAAATGGACACTAGGCGAATTTTTTATTACAGTCGGCGAATCCAAAATTTTGATGGAATAGCACCAGTCAAATGCACTTGGAGATGATTCGACCTCCGGCGAATCAATAGAAGCACCCGGCGAATAGACCAAAATTTTAGTCAAAGCTCCGGCGAAATTCGCCGTTCGCCGGGTTAAAATTGAAGGCCTGCTAATGCTGATAGAAAAAGTGGATCAATCCGATTCTTGATGACGTAATGATGGGAATAATTCAAATGACAAATTTTCTTTTAAACCCTGATTTTATATTTATGTCACTTAGAAACAATACTTGTTTTGACTTTCCAACTTTTCTCGCTAAGAATTGTCTCCAATGAAAGGAAGATTTGATTCGTTGAAAATTGAAAATTATCATCAATATGCATAAACTCATTAGTGAACCAATCAAAATCTTTAACATGTAATTTTCAACCAATTAGATGCCAAATCTAATTATAGTTTGTAGACAATCCATTAGGGGATATAAAACTAATTTATACATTGATGAATAGAATTAAAGTAGAAACATCTCTGAGAATACTTTATAATGGGAAAAATGTCAGATTAAAACTCGCTTGTAGTGTGACTGAGCCCTTAACAATTATACATTCTCTTTGATCATGAAAGTGACACAACATCTGGCAGTGTAACATGAGATATATCTTTAATGATACATCACTTTCACGGATTATATTAAAACAGTTGTGTCATAAAGCCAAGTCTACACTACACAAATGGTTTACTTAGAAATCTGATAGTTCTTATAGTTAGGAATGATTATGGATATCCAACACACGTGTGTTTCGATGTTTATGTCATTTAATGAATGCTTTGAAAAAAAGATTTATTTATAGTTCAACTTGATACATCTGTAATATTATAAAGACCAGCTTACATCAACTCCACTAGTTCAAGACTCATTGAAAAAATATGTTTTCTATAAACTTTAACTGTTCCTGTTCTGACATGATAATCCTCTGTTTTGTTTTTTGTTTATTGAGCAAGTTCAAATAACCTTTCATTCACTTAAGGTTGCTTTGATATTGTGGAGAAATGGGGAGGGGAGAATGTAATTGGTGCAAACATTGTTTCAGTTCTATAGAAAGAATAATCTCTAAAGAGTATTAATTGGTTGACTACTTCACCATAAAATTCTGATTGGTTCATTTAGAAATATTATCGAAAACATCAAATTGTGACATTTCTTATTGAACCAGTCAGATTCTTAAATCAATCAATAATCTCGATTAGATAAGGTTTTGAGATGATCCCTTAATAGTTAGAAAAGAATAAGGCGAGTACAATGTAATTCAAGATTTCGTTATATTTTTGGATTGTGTGTTTTTAAAGGCAGAGCGTTTGGCAAATTATTTAGCTGGAAGGCCCTAACAAACGAGTTGACAGAGACAAGTTGATTTAGCTTGGACCAAATGACTGAATTAACCTTTCTATTCTTGCTTTCCTTTTAGATGACGAAAACAGGTTCGAAAGATCATCACATTCGTCGTCCGATGAACGCCTTCATGATTTTCAGCAAGAAGCATCGGCAGTTGGTTCATCAGAAACACCCGAATCAGGACAATCGGACTGTTTCGAAGATTCTCGGTGAGATGTGGTATGCAGTGAGTCCTGAAGAACAACAGAAATACAGGAAGTTAGCGGATGAGGTATGTTGTTGATATTTGCTTGTTAATCTGTTATCAGCTGTTGTCATTATAAACTAGATAGGTTCAATTTTAAACAAATTATTAACTTCGTTCATATACCACTTATGCCTGAAATCCCCTAAAATCGCCCAAAAAAAGTTAAATTGCCCTATAATTTCCTAAAAATCTCTTGAAGAAACAAAACCCCCCTATTTTTCGATTATTGTACATTATTTCTCATTTTATATTCTTATTGACTTATTGTGTCTGGTACAGCACATTTTTGAGTCAATTTTCATACAATGTCTTGATTAGCCATAATTCAGAACTGCACAGTTATTCAAAAATCGGGCCTACTAGAGTCTTTGAAAGCGTACGAGATTTCTGTCTTGTTAAGGTGTACGAGATTTCTCGCCAGTGCTTTACCCCTCGGAAATACAGAAAGTAATTCAACTCCAAGTCAAATAAAAAAGTTCTTAAATTTGATGGCTTCTAAGTTTCAGAACAAAAATGCCTTTTCTCCACCTTTCATATTAAAATCCTATTTGGAAGTAATAAAAAATTTGATTATCCAGACATAATTTACTGATTTTAAAACAGATCCATATTTAAGAAATTACATCATCAGGAAGTGGATTGGTTCAATTGGTTCAATTGGCTATTTTAGCAGTTTTGATTGGTTAGAAATTACATCATCAGGAAAGTTATTGGTTCAAATTAAAATGATGTTTTTGTAAAAATGATAAAAACACACTTCTACATGAGCAAATTATTATATTGATGATGTCATTTGGAACCAACCAAAAGCTTCAATTAGCCATTATTTGGCGACAATCCCTCACTTGAACTTAAACAGACACAATATAGTGTCCAGGGAATTCCCTCATTTCAGGGAAAAAAACCTATTTTCGAAATCCAAATTATTTATAGAAAAGTCTCCAGAAATGTTTTTCTGGTCAATTGGAGGTGCTTAAATCTCAAACATTTCTTCCTCACTGCGCTCGTTTTCTATTTTCAGGGGAAAAGATTTCAACCGGCAATCATGTCTGCTTCAAAGCCACAAAAAACCTACAGTGATTTCACCATTAGTGATATTATGTATATCTACATCATCAAAGACCTCTGCTAATCTTATTTTCACTTTGGGAACCATCATCATATGATTTCATACTCGCCATTAGTCAAATGGCAATTTTCCCATTTTTTCCTGGGAGGGAAACCAAACTCATCGCCCAGCATTTTAAAGAATAGTTTTCGCAAAATGTGCAACCTAACATGATCAAAACAGTGGCCCAATTTCTGAAATGAATTTTTTAATTGCCTTGAAATTCTCAAATTTGGAGGGAAAGTAAGGGAATAATAGAATTAAAGGTCTTTTTCCCAGTACAAAGGAGGTCTTTTTTGCTCGTTTAGTTCTGTGTACTTAATTGGTAAAAACTTTTGCAAGTTTTTTAGCCATTCGCAAAAGTTTTTACCCACGAAATCGTAGTTCCAAAGCCATTCGCGAAATTTTTCTAAAATTGTGACTTGACAAAGTTTATTAGCTTAATTTTTAGCTTGATTATTAGTTTGATTATAATAAAGATAATAAAGTCCCTTAAACGTGTTTGGTCCTTTTTTTAAAAAAATATGAATTTCTAAATACGTAGTGGTATGTCATCATTTATCACACTCCCGTTCATGTAAGTTAAGCATCGTTGTCGAGAGATACTTACTGGATAGGGGACGCGGATGGAGAGTGTCATTAACAAATGATGCAATAAAATGCACTCGACTCTAGCACTTAGCGAGAGCACAATAACTTTCGTTAGGCAATGCCGACGGGTTGACCCATGCCATGTGAGGGAAATTGGTTAGTCAGTTGGTAGCTGACGAAACACTAGGTGGGACTTAAGCCATTGCCTTGATAAGCACGTAAAGAGCTTGCATGGCTGTGCCATCATAAGTGCTAACCATTAACCATTGACCAAATATAAGTATTGTCAGATTATGTTGTACTTTCATTGTAAATGCATTGTAATCTGATAATTTTCTATTTGAAAATTCAACCCTGGATAAAATCAAAATGTCCGTTATCGAATTCCTACTTTTCCTCCTTAGAGTTTCTGCTGGTGGTCCCTTTTTTAAGAAAATCTTAAAACTTTTGGTCCCTTTTTGGTTCCTTAAAAGCAGTGTTCAGACGGGTCAGGGAAAACCTGGAAAACCTGGAAAACCTGGAAATTAGGTATTAATCTGAAAAAGTCAGGGAAAATGAGAAAAATGAGAAAAAATTAGGGAATAGGTTAGGGAAATATTTATGGTCAATATTTTTTTCTGGATCATTATGAAAAAATCAATATTGATATTCCTAATTTATTTTGAAGTATTCATATTGTCAAAGGTTTGTTAGTTTGTTTGTGAGATATGACCATCATAGACTTTTTAGGCGTTAAATTTGTCATTAAACGATTGGGTCAGGGAAAATCATATGTTATTCAACCTATTTTCCTGGAAAAGATATGTTTTCAGCCAAATCAAAATGAAATTCTGTCTGAACCCTGAAAAGGACCTTTTTATTTATTTATTTTTTTGTCCCCACTGCTATGCTGGTTTCATTTTATTTATAAATGATAACCAAACAACTTTCTTACAGGTATGAAGAAGAAAATATAGATAAATTTACCGTTTGATTGATTGGTTGAAAATTACATCATAAGAGATTTTGTTTGGTTTATTTAAAAATCTTAACATGAGTTCATCTTGATGTTATTTTTAGCCAATCAAATTACTTATGATTTTCCCTTAACTTCCTTACAGTTATGAAGAAGAAAATACCTATACTGAATGTTCTCTTCTGTCATATTTTTTCACTGCATGATTATTTACAAGCATTGAGGATTCCCTGTGTTGCTATTGACGATCCCTCGTTGTTATCTCTCCTCAAATCAGTTGTTGTTGCTTTTCGGCATAACGATGAAATCTATTCATCAAATTACAATGCGTCTTGCGAACACGATACTTTGTTCATCATTTACCGAGCTATCGAGAAATCGTGTCACAAGAAAATCGACAATGTCATTTCTCAAGGTTATTCCTGTATCCGTCAGTATTCAAAGAAAACATGCATACCTGGGACTGCTTATATTGAATTGAATGGAGTCGAAAATACAGTTGTGACGTATTTGACGACAAAGCCATGGAAATCTCTCCATGCAATTATCGGTGATGATATATTCTTTTATTTACTTACGAAATCGTTTATGTTTTTGTCTGTACAGAATGAGTGTTTTGTTCAGTTGAGTGGCAATCCTTTGTATCAATTGCAACCGAAGGAGAAGTGTGATTGTCTGATTAAACAACAACAACAACAACAACAACAACAACAACAACAACAACAACAACAACATGTCTCTGATATGAATGGTAAGATTGATGAATTTTCAGGAAAAGCAAGCATTAAAAGAAAACGGAATTTTCTTCAGGGGGACAGGAAGAACAAAAGAAGGAAAATTCAAACAGTATCTGGAAGTTGTGAATCAAAGTCAAATAATGATGCTCCGGATCAAAAAGAGATGAAACTGTCAAGAAAAACATGCTCGAACACGCTCAAACATATTCAACGAAGAACTCTGAGTAAAGCTGGTTCCTCATCTGCAGCAGTCGTAAAATATTTGTCTTTGAAGAGGTATAAGATATTTTATTCCGCACCATCTGAAGGAATCTCAAAGAAATATATTCTCAGGAAGATATCTGCCAGTAATAAAGGTGTTGCTTCTCTGATAGAAACCATTTTCGGTGTGACGTCAAGTGACACTAAAAGAATTCCACGTTCTCTTATTGCAGTGAAGGCTGTGTTGAAAAAATTGATTATAAATTTCAAATTTAAGAAGTTTAAGATTATGTTGGATTATCATTGTCCATATCCTGATTGGTTGAGGAAGAAGGAAAAAGTGTCGTATGGAGCTGCAGTGAATTGCTTTCTACCCACGCAAAAGGTTTGTTGGATTTTCACCTGCATGTATTCCTGATTTAATTTGTCAGTTTAAGATTTTACTCTTAGGGGCCATCTCAAAAGTTTGTCTAATTGAGACTTATGATTGGTTGAATATTACATCATCAAGATTCTGATTGGTTCGTATGAAAATGATATCATCATTTTTGACTTTAAAAAATCATTAATTTGTGACATTTTTAAAGTGGACCAATTAGAATCTTGATGATGTAATTTTCAACCAATCAATAGTCTGAATTAGACAAACTTTTGAGATGATTCCTTAAATTTGACATAAATTAAACCGCTAAGTTTCAGCCATTTAGAAGTTTTGTGAGCTTATTTTTTCATAAAAGAGAAACACTATAAATTTTGTTCTTGCCAAAATTCATTTTAACTGCTATTCTCTCCTAGGTGTTCAGTTTAAATCTTAAAAAGTATTCAATGAAAATATTCTGAACAAGCATATTCTGCCTCTTCTTCGGAACAATTGCTAATTGATTTTAAACTGCAAAACTGTTTAAAATTAATCTTATCATGCAATTTCAGGTTTTCTTATTTCTTCGTAAAATCATCAGACAAATTCTACCCAAGGATTTACTTGGAAGCAAAACAAACATAAACTTGCTCATCTTGTATGTGAAAAAGTTGTTAATGCTTGGTAGATATGAGACCATCGATCTTCTACATCTGGCTAACAGAGTCAAAATAACATCCATACCTTGGTTGAAGCATCGAGGCATAAGCAAGCAACAACGTGAACAAAACAAAACATATCTTTCAAAGTTGTTGTTATGGCTGTACAACAAATTGATTGTCCCGTTGATTTCCTGTTACTTTTATGTGACTGAAACGGGGTGGTCTGGAAACAAGGTTTTCTTTTATCGTAAGAAGATTTGGGATTATATCTCTGATGTCGGTTTCAAAGATCTAGTTGGTACAATGTACGCACCGATTGATGAGAAAGAGGTGATGGATAGATTGAAAAGGAACAAGATTCCAGGCGTTTTTCCCGTCAGGTTGATACCTGGAAAAGAAAAGGTATGTGATGGTTGTCTGTCATGAAATTGACAATTAATTGTTGGCTTGGTTGAAAAAAAGATATTTTTATTTTGTCATATCATTTATATCTCCGAACGATTGTATGAAATCGATCATTCTGTAACTACAATTAAAGACAAAAAAGTACATCTTATTTTAAAACATTTAATTAAAATGTCTAAGGTTTGTTTATGATTTCACAGGGTGGCCACTAGTCCTGGAAAGTCCTGGAAAGTCCTGGAATTGCTTTCAGTCCTGGAAAAGTGTCCTGGAAAA
>JAUKPT010000129.1:0-26791 GCA_032273505.1 Nanomia bijuga | reverse complement strand
TTCTACAAAATTAGAAAAATCTAATGATTCAAACTCGAGAAAATTACCGAAAACCTCAAATTTGGGCCATTTTGGGCTCTTTTTGCCCAATTTGGGGTTGGGAATTTTTTTTTCAGCAGAACGACCATTATCACAAGTTAGATACAGTTCTTATCAACTGTATTCTACAAAATTAGAAAAATCTGATCATTCAAACTCGAGAAAATTACCGAAAACCTCAAATTTGGGCCATTTAGGGCCCATTTTGCCCAAATTTGGGCCAGGAAATTTTTTTTTCGAAAATCGGGCTCTGTCACTTTCAAAGGTTTATAGAAATCTAATTTGATGCAAAAAATTAAAAAAATTTAATGATTAGTTACTGAGAAAAACGTGTTACTAACTGACTAACTGACTAACGGAGCCTTATCTATAGGACCTAACGTTCAGAGTCGGTGGGTCAAAAAAGCTCTTTTTGTTTTAAAGATATTCAAGTTCAAAGTTAATGGCCCTAGTAAACTTTCCCGATAAACGGGAGTTTCCAGTCCAGGTATTCTAGTAGTCTGTGCCAAAAATAAGGAAATTTTAATTCCATAACACAATGGATTAACCAAACGGACAGAAAATGAACACTTGCTCCAAAAACACTTGCTGATAGATATCATTAGTTGAAACTCAAAATGCATTTCAAGCCATGTTTAGGAATATTTCACAGGCACGCGATATTTAAAAAGGCCTAACGATCAAAACCGATATTATTATATAAGGAAAATGAGATGATGGTGCCTCTCGCGATAAGACCTGCATTTATTTCCCCTATTAGAAAGGCTATTTTGTGAGGCTATAATATCTTCAAATGAAAAAAAAGTTCTTACTTATAGGAGCTCTTTTAGCACTTGTAAATATTCACAATAATGTTCTAAAGCAGATTTGTCAAGTGAAATCAGCTCTATCAATCCGAATAGAATTCGTCTCCAATAGTGCGGGATAAAGTGTGAATAATTTTTCACCTATATCCCAGAATGAATTAATTCTCATATTAGCCGTTACAGAACAGCCTTAATTTGAATAAAGGTACCTTTCCTTGTTATCTTTTTTCTTTTAGCTTTGTATAAATCAAAGCTATTAGCCACAAATAATCACAAAAAAAGTAAAACAATTGATAGAACTCGATAATTGAATTATGCGAAGCTTGTTTTTAGGGTGGAAAACTACTGATTATTTTTCATTTTTCATTGTTCACCACAATTTTTCACATTTATAGAATGCTAAGCTAGTTTTTCAAAATTAATTGTGTATTTACATTCTTACCTCGAGTGGTTGTCCTCATTCTCTTCTCACCTGCCTTGCCTCAGGGGATTATCACCAAAAAGACAATTCTTTTTATTATTAATACTTTTTCCCTTCAATTATTTAATTTTAATAAAAATGTTATTACAAAATTACAATTAATCACTAACAGAATATATAATATATTGGTAGCTAATCTAGTATATGGCTTGATAAAAGAATACGATTGCATTTTATAGAGCCCAGAGTGGACCACAACATTATTCAACAAATTTCTATTAAATTCGACAAAACTCAGTAACTTTCAACAAAATTCAACCATCAAATTTTAACGCAGATGTTGAATATTGTTGCAGTCCACTCTGGGCTTTGTATGAAAAGAGGTAACAAAGGCATTAAAGATAAGACAGAAAAAAAAGTTAAATTTAAACTGAAAATTAAAGATAAGTACATAAATCACATGTTTACAAGGTAAATTTGAGATCATATTCCCCTAGTGAATAAACGCAGGATATAAATATTCAAAACATTTTTACTATTGAAAAGTCCTTACTGCCTTATTCTTACAGCCATTGGCTCATAACTCCTAAAGATCTCATTGGAGAAAAAAATGGAAAAAATGAGCATATGAAGCTTATTGTAAAGTGATCTCCAGTACAGAAAAGTAATAAATGTTATATACAAACTATGAACAAACATCTAAATGAATTAAAACTATCTAAATCTGTTGAGGGTCTTTCAAATCATAAATATGAGCAATTATTTTACGTATTCTATCAACATCATATTTAATGTATTTTTCAACATTTTTTGTAAAATGGACATCTCGATACCTCATAAGTAATTCAGTGTACTTTGGTACCACCATGTTATTAATTCGTTCAAAAATTCTCTTCTTCAATGCAGTATCAGGAACATGAAACTGCTGGTGTAGATGCTTAATGTCTTCAAGTTCAGTATTAAATCCTTTGAATTTATCTTTAATAGCTTGTTTATATTTGTCTTTTAATTGTTTACCAGATGTTTCAATAGCTTTATCCGTTGCATCAGGTCCCAAATAACTTGCAACACGAAACCAACTTCGTTCGTAACTCTTCATTTCTTCCTCGATTGCTTCATCATATTCTCGCTCGAGGTTCGGATTTCCATATTCTTCTAACATTTTCATAATACCAATCTTGTGTAAACTCTTAACAATATAATTATAATTATTCAAAACAAAGATTGATTGCAAGGCAGATGTATCATACATTTTAGATTTATTTGTTAAATTCAAACTCAATGCAGCCAAAATTCTTGCAAAATACTCTGAAACAATTTGACTAGCATATGTATCATCAATTTGTGGATTTGTAAGAGGCGATTCATGATGAAGTAGGAATGCAGTTGTATCTAAGTAGTTAATCAATTCTTCTAAATATATAGTGACATTACTAGTGACTTGATGTACAGTTCCATCTTTTGGCATGGTTGCATTCTTATCGTTTTCAGTAAGTTTAGAAGCGAATTCAAAGAGGATACTTTTACCAGTTTTGCTAATCAAGACAATAACGTCAAGGAATTTCTTACGCGTATCAACATTAACCAACTTTAACAACGAATCAAATTCAGGTTTGACAATGCGTAAATATTTAAGAATGGGTAACAAAATTTGTACAGCAGAATGATCCAATCTTCCTTGTACTTTGCAAGCACTTTCACAAATTATTAATGCTTCTCCATAATATGCTCCTAGAGTATCTTGCACCAACTGACTAAAAATAGGGATCTGTCTTTCTTCAGGGATAATAGATTGCATCAATTGTAATTCACTTTGCATCAGCTTCAGTAAAGCTCCAGTACATGTTATGAAACTTGCTACTTCAGAGTTTTCATCATCATCTTTTAAAGCTTCCAATCCTGATGATGGGTTTCTTTTGTGATAAGACGTTTCAATAACTTGTTTTGATTTTCTAGGGATTATCTTTTTCTTTATATTAGATACATCTGTACCATGTCTGGCAACAGTTGCTTTTCTTTTACCCAAAAGATCAACAAAGTTGAATCTAAATCCTTCATCTTTGACACCAAGTAATGATTGCTGCAAGATCATTGATCTTATTTGTGAATAGATGCTCATGTAGTCAGTACCTTTGCGATTTTCAGTCAACCAAGAGGCAATTGTTTTTAATTCATCCATGACTCTCTCAGAAAAATGTTGAATGTGATCTTCCATTGAAAACTCACTAATGGTATCATCATTATCTATGGTTGCATTCAAGATGTCTTGAATTGTTACAACTGGAACAGGTTTGCTATTTCTTTGTAGCAATAACAAAAACTCTTTTTCAAGAGAATCTTTTGCAGTTTCATTTAAAGATCGTAGAACAGACAACTCTATACTCTCTGGATTGTTTTTAAGGAAAAATTCGATAGCCTGATCAATTTTCACCATGCTATCTAAATAATCTTCAAGATGACCAGCAGGACCTTCTTCAATAATAGGTTTCAAACTGGAAGAGACATTATGGTAACTGAGTACATCATCTAACAAGATCAGGGTTTTATCTACGTTTTCCTGTCTTCTTTGCAGATCAGTGGTTTCTTTGTGTACTGGTAATATTGTATCTTCAAGTTTACATAATCTATCTTCAAATGATGTTAATATGTTTAACATGTTATTTGCAAGATTGTCACTTTTTTGTAGACTTTCTTTCAGCCATTGTATGCTAGCCTTTTCTTCTTCAAGTTTGGCTTCAATTTCTCTCTTTTTTAAAGAGATTTCATCTATTCTTGTTATCATGGTTAAAGATTTTTTCACATTTCACCGCTAAGATAAGAAAATAATATGAAATTAATTAAGGTCAAGGAGGAGTAAAAAATGGAAACAATTTCTTGATTACCCTAAATGTGGTTGGTTTAAAATGTAGAACCCCTCACCTGAACATAATATATGCACCATAGCTTGTAGTACAAGTAAATACATTTCGGTCAGAAACAAGTTCTGTATTATGTCGCTTATGCAGCCCTGTGAATTTCATAAAAATGTCCTCATCATAATGTTGCCGAGGAAAAAGCAAATATCCTCAGAAAACCCTCGGCAAAGTTTAGGAAGCATTGAAATCATAATCTAGTAAAACATTTGCAGAAATTTTGTACGTCAATGTACTAAGGAAAGTCGTAAAATTATTGCCTCTTGCCATATCTTTAGATAAGACGAGGTATATAATAGAAGATGTTTCTATAGAAATAAAAAATACAAATAGAATACAGTACAAACTATAAAAAAAACACCCTCTGCAAAAATATGCTGTTGGGCTATGGACTCACATTGGCGTTTACGTCGATATTTGCCGATTGCTGAGGGAAATTCACTGGGCTGCTTATGTAAAAAAAATACTCAACCAGGAACATGATAAGGACACTCCATCCCAAATTTGACAGTCTGAATGTTTGGGGCTGACCCTGGGGTCACAAACCGGGAGTAGAGGGGTAAACTAACCTTCAAATTGCAGTTAAATATGACCATTATTGCTCTTATTCAATATTTGCTTAGGTATTTTATAGTAAATCAAATACCATTTTGAAACTTTCTTGTGTAATTTCTATCAATTTCTAATTGCTATTGGCTCAATTTGGGGGTCTTTATTAGGTGGCAAAACAGGGGTTAAAAGCAGTCTGTAACACGAATTTTACATAAGAAATTATTAATGGCCAAATTTAGGGGTCTTTAGGGGAAAAGCAGGGATCAAACGAGTCAAAGCGTTCCCATTTTTAGAGAAGGTGTAAGTGGATACTAGTTGGTATATCAATTTGACAAAAAACATTTTTAATAGCCCAATTCAGGGGATTAAAATAAAAGGGTTAAAAGGGTCAGAATGTGCCCATTTCTAGAAAAATGAATACTATGTGCAGGGAATTTGCATATATACATCAAATCACATTGGCAAACTAACTGTCACAAAAAGTTGACATAAAAAATTGTAAATGGCCCAGTTTGTGGGTCTTTAGGGGGGAAAGCGGGGTCGAAAGGATCAAAGTGCGCCCCTCTCCTTAGACCCCAACAGATCCCAAAATTGGGTCAAATTGGGTCGAATTGGTCATTATTAATGGGTTTGTCAAATGTGTAACAGTTACTTTTCCAATGTGGTTTGATGTATACATGCTAATTTGCTGCAAATAATAATAATTTTTTTCTAGACTATTTTTTCTGACCCTTATGATCCCCGTTTTACCTCCTGAAGTCCCCCCAAATTGGGCTGTTAAATTGATATATCAATTAGTTTCCCAATGTATTTTAATGTATATGTGTAGTTTTCTAGAAATTGGTAAACTTTGACCCTTTCTATTTTTAACCCCACTTTCCCCCCAAAAGAACCCTAAATTGTGCCATTGAAAATTTATTTTGTCAAATTTGTAACAGTAATTTTGCCAATGTGATTTGATGTATATATGCAAACTCCCAGCCCATACTATTCATTTTTTCGAGAAATGGGAACATTCCTACCCTTTTGACCCCCATTTTGCACCCTAAAGTTCCCCTAATTGGTATATTCACAATATAAGTTTTGCGTTGACGATTGGGCGGGTACTGAAATTTACGGTGCGTTGAAAATCCATATTGGGGGAGGCGTTAAACGAACCCAATACGAATTTTCAATGTGCCGTAAATTCCCGTACCCACCAACGAAAACAGTGTAACAAATTTATCCGAGGTACCCAAAGCACACTTTTTTTATAGAGATGCCTTTTTCTGGGGAAAGGTGAAGAAGCATTGATGGCGAATTTTTGAAAATATACTTAATTAAATAGCCTCTTTATTTGATGAATCTTTTACTCTTATGCAAGCTTTGTTTCTGCCAGAATAAACTTAGTTTCCTTGATTACTTAATAACTAGTTTTTCTATAAGATATTTTTGGTGTTTCTTTTTTTCTCTTTGGAAAAAGAAAGAATTCTCAGAAAAATCCTTCCTCGTGAACAAAACCCTGACCTTTTAAGGGTATCTTTCTGATGTTTTTTTGTTAAAACAAAACAAAAAAAATCATTTGATTTTAGAGGTGAAAAAGATAAAAAGAAGAGAATTTTTCTATTTTGGATTATGAAAAGAAGAGAAGAAAAATTACAGAGCTTATTAAAAAACCATTATTTACAGACGTAGATATGATGTAGTGTATAATTAATATGATACATCTGAAAAACGAAAAACGAATGTAAACACCACAAACAAGAAAACATATCAGCTGCAATTACATAAGGTTTGCTTGATAGGATGTTCTCCTCTCAATATTTGCTGACCTTGGATAACTTAATTAAATTTGAAATGAGAATAGGTGATACTATATGGGTTGGAGTCAATTGTTTTTGATCTGTACTACATTTTCCGATGACATTTGTGTATCATGTAGCTATTTTGTTGAAGACTTGGAAGAATATATTATTTATTTTTTAGTATTTTTTAGTATGTTTCATTTCATTTATTCTCCATTATTTATATTGAAGATTCATCGCATGCGAAACCCCTAGGGTAAAATAGCAATATGAGACCTTTCCCAAAGGTTGGGTACGGAGGGAGTGGTACGTTTTTTACAAGGCAGTTATTAGCCAAATATATACTTGAATTTACTGTTGAAGTCGGATAATGTTAAAGTCAACTTTGTGTAAAAGTTAGTTTGCCCCCTAAAGACCCCCCAAATTAGGCCATAAACAATATTTTATGTCAACTTTGTGTTACATAGTTTTCCAATGTGATTTGATGTATATATGCAAATTTAAAGTTTATAAAATTCATTATTTCTAGAAATGGGCATCTTTTGAACCTTTTTACTCCCTTTTTGACCTCTTAAAGACCCCCAAATTGAGCCCATAACATTTAAGAATAAATAGAAATTACATAAGGAAGTTTCGAAATGGTGTTTCCAATTGATTTACCATAAAAAAAATACTGAATAAGAGCAATGCCATCATATTTTATGGCAATTTTAAGGGTTACTTCACCCCTTTACCCCCTTTTTGTGACCCTCTGGTAAGTGCAATTTTTTGAATAAATACATTGTCATGTTAGAAGAGATGTATGTCTAATGTTCAATTGGTCACCAGCAAAAAAAATCAATCTAAGGTCTTCATTTCTTAATGAACATAGGCATACGGGGCAAATATTTTTAAGAGGGCTTCAAAAAATATTGCCCGAAAAATACATCTCTAAAAATGACGTTACCATTGAACCTATCACATATGGACACTATATGCAATATAAAACTAAATTTTGACAAAGAAAATTAAGATTTTCGGTTTTGGCAGCTTTTTTTTATCTTTCCTGATATTTCCTAAGGAAATTACCCTAAACTTTAAGGAAAAAGCCCTGCAAGAAGGAGTTATCTAAAATTCGCGAAAAAATCCACAGTATGTTTCCATACCATAGAGAACCAGGATCTACAGGTGCTAAGAAATCTGATAACCTTGATGCATTTTGGGACACCCTAGTCATCATTTAAAGCCAGAAGACAATCCGACTCATTCAGGAGCTGGAAGGCAACCAAAAAGTGAACGCTAGGAGGGAAAAGATACAAAGTGTGAAGCTAAATTTTTCTTTACTCTTGCAGGTGCCAAGTTACATTCATCAAAAGTAAAAAAACTGTCTTTGACAAATAAGTTTAAAGAACAATTTCCACTTGAAATCAATCTCACTTTCAAGCATAATCACAGTATCAACTCATCGAACACAATGAAGTATCACCCAGTGTCAAGTGTTTGTAAGGAAAAGTTCACTGAGTTGTTTGAAAGTGACTATTCTCCATCGAGTGCATTTGCTCAATACAAATAGGATTTGTTATCAGGTAAAAACAGTCTAGAAACAATGATTACAATGGCAGATAGAAGCATAGTACCAGATTACTTTTGGGCATTTCACTTTCATAGGAAGCATATTGAGACAACGTATGGTCCTTTACATGGACCTGGTACTTATAAACTTGCAAAGGAGAAAGTGGATGCATATAACGAAAAACATGGTACTTTTCTTGCTAAGGTAGAAATCAAACCAAGTTCTGATGTAATAGTGGCAATTTGTGATAACTTTTGTTGCAGGGTACATGAAAACGTTCCTCAAGCAGGTGATATTGTTTTAGTCGATGCCACTTCCAATCTTGACCAGCATGATACGAAATTATTTCTGGCTTTAAATGATGACGTTGCACGGCATGATGGAATTTACGAACACCACTGATAATAACTTAACGCCATTTCCCTTTTTTTCACCTTTGTATGAATTATACATCGTTCCAGATTTGTTTTGAAAATGCTGAATAAAAGTATGTACGTCGTCTAGTGTTTTTACGTTGGTTCGGAATTTTACACTAAATTGATCTTCGCCGACAACACTTGAACTTTTTATTTCATGAAAATCCAAAACTAAAATATCACAATTATCACTTGGCAAGATTGGTTCAAGAATTTTAGATCAATGAACCGGGTCGATATTCTTTGATGCAAATGTAAACATTTTTAACTTACGAAGTACAAGTAGGACTTGATAAATATACGTATAAAGAATATAATCCAATGTATAACGCAGTATGTATCTACTAAGAAAATTAATTTATTTTAACAAAAAAACCACCTAGCTACTTTTAAAATATCATCAACTACACGTGAGCACTATCAAATCACTTTCTTCTTATCACATAATCCCCTTTAAACAACATGTTCACTCTATTCTCTTTTTTTTCTTTTTACCTTCTTTGTTTTAGAACAGAAAATCACAATAAATATTAACATAAAGGATTATTAAACATGAACAAAAGGAAAGTAATCATTCATGACTTTATAATATATAGTATATACTGATAAATAATTAGTTTTTATGAATAAATAGATTTTGTTTTCCTATATACTTGCTTTATGCTATTTGTATTCTTCTTTAATCAAACTATCTCCTTCTTAATTATGAATCAACACTAAAAGCATAAAGTGGCTTCCGGGAAGCATAAGTCCTTACGTACAATTATAGGAAGAGAGTTCTGATGAAATAGACCAACACCTCTGTGTCTAGTATTGTTAATTGTATAATGTAGATTTAAGATTTTTAAGGACCAACGCATCAAGAGAAGGATTGAGATAATTGTAGCAGACGCAATATTATACATCAAAAATGCTTAATCAAGGTTATCAATACTATCTTGAAAAAAGAGTTGATAAAAATAAGAAAATGTTTGTGTGCTTCTAGAAGTGCAGTCAAAATCGCTCTATCACGGTACCAAGCTGAATGAAACGGGTTACTTATCAAACAGTAATATGGAATAAGTAAGTAATAATTGAATTTGGTAGGAATTGATCTCTTCTCTTACACATGAGAGGAAAAATAAATTATTGCCAAATGAAAGAAATTAAATAAAACACAAAATTGCAACATGCCCATGCAGAAACAGGGTATCCAGTAAGAGGAATCGAAGAAATCAACTTATATAACAGTATAGTAGAAGAAATAATAGTTTTTTAATGTCTCACTTAGATAGAAAATAAGCCAAAATTTAAACAAAACTAACAAAAAAACACAAGAATGTTGATTAGCAGGGCACTAACCAGTAGCAGTGACAGGGGCTGGAGCAGGAGGAAAAGCTAAAAACTCGTCCTAAGAGGAGGCATCTCCCGATTTTGACAAGTATCTTGCTTTGATTAGCCCTAACACTCCTCCTTAACCGTACTTCTCAATCACTTTCTTTAATATGTCGTATCGATTACTGGTAAGGCTTTCTGTAATAGTTATGCCGGTATTGTCGTTTGCAGATGGACGAAAGTCGAAATATTATTGCAAGTTGCTTGTGTTGAGATTTGTTTGGGTCAGAACAAATGTGAATTTTTGATATCAGCATTCGTTAGTCGAGTGCTGAGCTTCTGATCAATTTGCAAGGTCACAAGATCATCAGTGTCTTCATTGATATTTTCCGAAATACCATGAATTACTAAACATTCATTTCTGCTACGTTGTTCGTTGTCATTGATCATCGCTTTAAGTCTTTACTTCATTTTTCAAATTATTATTTTCAATAAACACCTCCACTAAGCCAGTTATCAACAACGATGCCCATTCAGGTACATTGTTAAGGGTGTCTAACTTTGCCAGCGTTTCATTAATTGCCAATTAATTGGGCGTACATGAAACTCTCCCTGAAACGCCTACTCTTCCATCTTCATCTTGCACAATCTTCTTACTGCTTCTGAAATTCAACTCCACCTTATTTGGGGCCACTTTAAGGATCTTTCGATCTTTGCCCTCTTGCAGGATTTCAATCAGCAACCGATTTGGTTCAGGGTCTAGGATTGGGTTGCGTTTTTTCGAAGAACTCAACCACATTTGAAATTTGGTCATTGATCAGATACAAGACTTCTGAAATGTTGTGATTCAAGTCAGCGGAATCAATTTCATAATGATTGATATTATTGCAGAAGTTACAAGATGGTGCAATTACATAAGTCAAGATGAAAAAGAAAAAGGTTTTGTAAATTTTCACTTTATATGCATAAATATTACAATGCAATGACTTCATTGAATGTGCAATTGCTTGCCCAATTTTTATCTTTTGCAAATGAAAGGAAATTTATTTGGCTTTCAAACATTCAACTATTAATTTCATTTCATTTATTTATTCTAACACAATAGATTTAATCAGTGTAAAATAATTGAATTTGAATTCTAGTATTTTAGTTGATGACCATCAAAAACGAATAGTACCACTGGATCCTATGTATTTCCTTTTCGGCTCTCAATTTTATCCCCTTTATTAATAAAACTCGGGGGACTGTTTCCAACACCACTCTAGAGTAAGAAAAATGGTATGCGAAAATTTTACTGCTGATTTTTGCATAAAATTCCTAATTTTTCTAAATTTCTTAAGGTCATGAATTTAAATTTTCTTTTTTCGATTGATAAACCTGATTTGTTAGAAAAACTTTTCACAAACATATCCTTGGCATATCAAGCATATAAAAATTACTTGCTTCCTTTGTTTGTTTTTGTTTTGTTTTTGTTGTTTGTTTGTTAATTGCTGTCTTTGAGATAAATGATGTTAATTACAAAAAAAAACGAAGGACATATGCAAAAAGATTCAAACATGAAAAATATTCGAAAATGGGAAAAAAGTTTGATCAAATCATATTCTCTTGTGGCTAAATCCGAAACTGACGAAATGGTGGGGAACAATCAAATTGTTTTTATGAAATCCGTTAAATCCAACTGATTCAGTGAATTCCCTGGATAGTGATCCGTGGAGTTTCCCGCACCATTGGATCCAACGGATCTGTGTTATTCACTGGGTTTACCTGACTGATAGTCTTAGTCAGGTATCAATGTCTATTTCGCCCTACAATTAGTTCTTTAAGCATTCCAGTCTTTCATTCATTTTCTTGTGATCAATTCTTATGTTTTACACTTTTTTACACTTTTATTTTGGTATTTTGTTGTTGTCAGCAAGATTTGATCTCGTTCTATATCTAAATCATATTTAATAGTATACAATCATTTCTTCATGACATATTTATTGCTATTTCTTATGTTTTGTTTTGAATAAAGTTTAAGAAAGGGCTATAAGTTTTTACCATTATTGTCTCGTTTCACTAACAGGTTCGATGAGAAGTCAATGCTTTTCACATGGAAGTTTTACATTCTTTCGTGTTGACATATTCCAAGTTTTTTCTAACCTCAAACATTCATTGCCAAATAGGTCCCACAATATACTACCATAAAAACTTGTTAATAAGTTTGATAATTGAATTTGGATGTGCATACCGCAATTCTTGTGATCCACATTATTTTACCCCTTTTTCTGTTTTTCAGTCCAAGTCTAAATATCTCTCATCTTTTCATGTTTCTCCCATGATATTGGTGATGAAATGAATATGAAAAAATTCATTCTTCTTTGTATTATTTAAAGTTTATATTATTGGCAGAATTTGGTAATAATTGCCTTTTTATGTCATAGTTTATAGTCAGCATTTATTATTTTAGACAGTCTTTTTAAATTTTCTTTTGTCTTCTTTAACCCAGCATTTATTAATTGAATGATTTTAAAGATAATTGGCTTTTTTGTATCCAGGTAGCATCAAAAATATGTGCAGCTGGGTTACATTGATGTGTAAATAGTTCTATGCACAGAGCATCATATAATTTAGTACATTCCCTTATCTTCATCTTAAATCCTCTAACCCTCCCCATGTGTAATAGAATATGTCTATATAAATCAATCTTCATCATCTTTGAAATTAAAATCAAATAATTTGGCAATCTTTCTTGAATATAACATAGTTCAGCAAACTTTTGATTTTATTACTGTTCATAAGAAAATGTTTTAATATTCCCAGAAAAGTTTAAAAATTATCTGGTTTCGATGCGTAGAATGTGTGATCCACCACAGAGTATGGGGGGGGGGGGCATTTAACATTTCTTAGTTGACTTGAAGATTATTAATAGAAGATTATATGTTTTTGGAACTGTATCTTTTCAGATCCTGATCAATCATCTCCAACATGTCAGGAAAATATCATCTGCATAAGAATTTAAATCTCTTACTCATCCATGTTCCTCCCAAGTGATGCAGTGATGAGGATAAACAGATTAATTGTTTTCCTCTCTATAACTCAAATTGAAGTATGTTGTATTTACCGACAATATCCAGATTTTGTCGTACTTACAGATCATTATTTAAATATTTTACTGCTTGCAAATTCTCAATCAAATCTCTTAGAGGAAATAAGGTGGGCAATAGATGGGCAGTTATTTTCTCCCAAATTACAGGAACACTTATTGAAAGAAAAATCCACTTTAGTAAATACCTTGTAAGATTGAAATATTTCTTTAATATCAGAGATAGCATTTTTCAACTTCTAGAATTTCTTTAGCCATTTCTAACGATTTTTTCTGGTCTTTTTTTCTTTCTTCTGTTATGATCAAAAGATCCCCTCTTATTTCTGCAATTCTTTTAATAGGTTTCATATTTTCATTTGTCAACTTTTCTACTGAATCTTTCAGTCCAACTGTCACTTTTATTAGGTTTTTTAATTCATCCATTTCAGTACTGAATTGCTTTCTCAAACTTTCGAAGGTGTTGTTGAATTCTTCTTGGAAATTAATCAAGTGTTCTTTCTTGTTATTCTCATTATTTAAATTCTCAGAAAATAAACAAAGATCTAGTTTTTCTGGACATTGTTGTGATAAATTTTTACGAGTATACATTTTTCATTTTTCTCATTGTTATCCAAAGATATTGATGATAAGATTAGATAGAAGACATTTTCACTTCTGCATTATTCATTTTAAATACAGTTATATTTTGTGGCACTTTCCAGATTCATTTCAATATCCATTCTTATCTTTTCATGTTTCTCCCATGAAATTGATGCAGTGATAAGGATAAACCGATTCATTTTTTTCTGTATTTCATATTTTGAAGTTAATTGTGATTTCACGCATCAAGTTGTAATATAATAAAGTTTAAATAGTTTACTAATTCTCAATGTTCATCTCTTATCTTGCTATGCCCTTCCCACAAAATATATGATAAAATAAGATTAATATCCATTTTACTCTGATCAGCCTTTCTTATTTTGAAGTTTGTTGTTTTTATGATTTCCAGATTTTATTCCTATGAATATTTTCTAAGTATTTCTATCATAAGGTCATTAAGATCTATCAGTTTGTAAAGGTCTCAATATTTATATCTTATTTTGCTTTGCTCTTCTCGTGATATTGATGCAGTGATGAGGATGGACAAATTCAGTTCTCTCTGCATATTCAGTTATCTCATTATATTGAAGTTTTTTATACTGACTGGTGATTTCCAGATTTTATTCTAATGAATGTTCCACTTGAATTAATTCAAAGTAAAATCATAAAGCACAAATTGTTTCCAATAAATATTAATGAAGCCATTGCATTCTTTCTTTCACATCTCTAGAAGAAAGAAAGAAAGAAACATGTATATACAACAACATATTTTATAAATAATTGATTAGTATTAGAAAATGTGAAAAAAAAACTGTCGTAATAAACGCAAAGCGAAAATGTCGACCATGCGAACGACAACAAACAGAGTTAATTTAAAATCTCGTTTTCATATGTGTGATGTGAAGGTCATGAAAATACGCACTTTTTTTTGTCAAAAAAAGTAAATAAGCTTATGTTTGGCTGTGATACTAGTCGCAAGTATCATGGAAATAGAGGGAGATTTAAAAAAAAAAGAAGGTGTTCAGGCGATTCATAGAAGCCGAAAAAAAGACAAAAACAAAACAAACAAAAAAGAACAATATCGACAAAAGAATTAATACAGGGTTAATACATGGTTAATACAAGGTTAATACAGTTAATACAGGGTTGGTACAAAAACCCAGACAATCCAGACATTCCATCGGACTTCAAAAGCTAGCCCTCAGGTGCCACATGGAAAAAAGTTTTTAAAGCTTTTTGCTATGTTTATTCGCTAGAATCGTAGAAATGAGATTAGATTACAAAACAACTGTGAACTGTATGTTTTGTTTCTTTGAATCACACCAAAACTCTAAATTAATCATTGCCCAGTAAACTGTAAACTAGTCACTAAATCAATAAAAAACAAAGCAGGGATATAAGCTCTTCTCATATTTTTTCCAAAACAAAAAATCCCCCGTTGAATTTCAAGAAAAAAAAATTAAACTCACATATTTTCAATCTTTCTTCGTCTCTAACTTCGTTAACAAACAAAGCGCTACCATATCAAAACTTTCATTAGTGTAAGTAAGTTATAAAACATTCAATAAAAGTACCAAACCACTTCCTTTTAAATGGTATTTTGCAACTTTTTTACACTATTTTCTTATGTTTTTCCATCGATTCGTTCTCGCATCGTTCACTTTGACATTTAATGTTTAAGTTGTTTTGGTTTGACGTTCGATATTTTTTATGGACGAAAAGAAAACATTCCATTGTTACATACAAAATGAGAGAAAAGACGCTGTCTAATCAGAGTGCATTTTTCCAAAACTTTCCGAGGGGTGCGAGGAGGATTTAATCTGAATTTTTTAAATTTTCGTTCTGAAACGAAAGAAGCTTATGCGATATTAATGAAGCTGCAACAAAAAATAAATTAGCCATTTTTTAGTAAATGTTAAGAACTTTTAAACTTAAAAAAAATTAACTCATTTTTCCTCTCCTTCTTTCTACAGGCCAGGCATATGCACAAAGTTTATTAATGATATCAGGATCAAGAAAATATCTGGTTCAAAATTTTTTTTAGCGTAGATTCAAGCACCTATCGGATCCCCGTGTCTGCCCCTGTAAGCTTGCAAAAAATCTTTAAAAACCTTTTTTCCACGTTATTCGCAAACATTTTTTTGTAACATTTCGACCACTTTAATCTTTTTGTCCGAAGTCAATCCCCATAAGTTACAGCCATACGATATATAAGAGTTAAACAATGCAAAATATAAATTAAGGCAAACGGATATAGGAGCATTATATCTTAGTTTGCAAAGCATTCCATTAACCCTACTAAGTTTTCTACTTAAATGCATTATGTGAGCGTCCCATGAAAGGTGTTGGTCCAGAATCATTCCAAGATATTTAACACTCAACTGGATTTTTTACCATCTAATTTTATAGATATTTCCTTATCAAGAGTTCTACGTTTAGATCAAAAAATTATAAGTTCAGTTTTCCCTGTATTAAGGGATAATCTGTTTAATTTTAACCAATTAGATATACGTTTTACAATAGTCTCAATCATTTTAAGGTTTTTACTACTGTATAAAATGTAAATGTCATCAGCAAAATGCCCAGAAATGGTGCTTTTTAGGCACTTGTGGAAGTCATAGATATAAATTATAAATAATAGGGGCCCCAAGGAAGATCTTTGCAGAACACCACATGTGTTGTCCTTATGCTTGGACGATCCATTAATGGAAACATTTTTTACGATTAGTGTGTCAAACGCATTTTCAAGATCAATGAATATTCCACAGGCAAACTGACCAGTGTCCAAAAATCTTTTCAGTTATACTTATTAATGCATGATTAGTTGAATAAGATGCCCTGAAGCCAAATTCTTTACTGTAAAAAAACTTGTGACTCTTTAAATAGTCATAGATTCTTTCATAGATAGATTTTTCAAATATTTTACTGAATTTGGATAAAAGCGATATTGGTCTAAAATTAGTATAATCAAGTTTGCTGCCTATTTTGTGAATAGGAATCACTTGAGCTGTTTTTAAGTTTAGATAACCATTCAGAGAAAAAATTCTTATACGTCTTAAGGATATAAGAAGGTACACTAACCGGTCCCATTGACTTTTTAAGATCAAGTGAATCAATAATATCATTAATTTCAAGAGAGCTGGTTGGAGTAAGAAAAATTTAGTGAGGGGGATTAAAACACGAGCTTTTTTTTCTTTTCACAAATCCTTCAAGAGATAGAAATTGGATAAGATGGTCTGACAGCTCGACTAAAAGATTACCACTGATGCTAGGGTATTCAAGAGAGTCTAAAAGTATATTACTGATACGAGATTTAGATCTAAGGCAAGTGGGTTGAAGAATATAAGGTGAAAAGCTATTAGACGTAAACGAATTGTAAAACTGATTTTAATCTTGGTTGTTATCAGCATTAAGCAAGTTAATGTTAAAATCACCCATAATGATACAGTGTTTTCTTTCTTTAGTTATTTTGTCAAGTAGGGGGTAAAGTAAAGTAAAGTCAAGATTGATATGCAAGACTGATATGCAAGATGACAGGTGTCTGTATACACAGCCGATAATAAGGGGACGTTTGTTTTCAAATTTGATTTCAATAAATTTCGTTTCATGATTGGACGCAGAATTGATGTCAAGATCAAATCGTTCAACATAATTAGTATTTTAACATAAAATCCTGTCCCACCATGAGAAGAATCGGTAGGAGAAAATACGAACTTATTGTAACCAACAAAAGTTAGGTTATCCACAGGATCAGAAGATCTAGTGATTTTATGTTCAGAGATACCAATAACATTAAAATGAGATTTAAGTTGAGAGATTACTTGTTGTTAGTCATCGATGTGTTTGCTTAAGAAAGCAATATTGATGTTGACAGACACTGAAGCTATAGTCAGAGTCAATTTCAAGAGAGTTGAATTCAGTTACGTTGTAGTATTTAGAATGGTCTCTCCTGCTCCAGGTTAGTCTCATCAGACAACTCAAGGTTGCAGTCAACTTCGGAACACTGATCTAAAAAATCTTTGTTTTTAGTGAAGACATTATTATGGATACTGTTAGAAAATGGGAGCTGAGTAAGAAGATCAATATTCCCTTTCGCAACGCAAGCAGAACACTTCCAAGTTATGTTTATAGTGGATTGGTAAGCAATGAAATCAGGATTAGTAAGGCCAGAAAATTCCCGTCTGTTATTATGATGAAATCTCTTGTCACATAATGTACATAGAATGGACGATTGGCTAGATCGCAGTATTTTATCACAAATTGGACAGATTGTAGATTTAGGCATGAATTAAAGAATTGACGAAGAAAAATAGGATAAAATAAATAAAAAATAAATAAATAAGAAATATATATATATCAGAATATTATTGTTAACTCCAACCAGTTGCAAAGTAAGTCAAATAGATGGCAATTAACGAAGCAGGGTGTACATTTGCATTTTATAAACGAGATCAAAAGTGAACTGAAAAATTAATTGCAATATAAGCCATAAAAAAAAGATTCTAAGACTCTAATTTTGATTAAGTATACATGAGGATAATTGGGAGGAGGGATTATATAACATGGCAGGGGTGGGTAATCGAATTGGTCCTTCTTTCTGCCATAAACCTTCACATTTTAATACTTAACATTAAGTACACGTGAAAAAATAAAAAATAAATAAAAAATTGTAAAAATTGTAAATTTCACACTCAAATTCACTCAAATCCCCAACTGGTTTTGATTCTAAAAGCAACAGACCGTACCAAAAATCAAGTGGTAAAAAAATAGATAACCACGCGAAAAATTATATTTGTACATTTTGGATTCGCAAAAATAAATACACACGAAAATTAGAAAGTTAAAGGTACACAACGTCACAACCAAAGGCTTATGCAAGAATTCACATTAGTTTGTGGACACACTTGCTGTCTCTAATGAAGAAAGGAATGGCTTAGATGTTTTATAGAGAAGAACCATGTTCATAATTAGGTTGTAATTATGACACTATTATGCAAGAAGAAAAGCAACAGAAAAAAGTGAAAGTTTAGAGCAAAAAAACAACATCTAGATACTTAAGGAACCTATGGTATTGCACCAAAAAAACAAGAAAACTTAAAAAAAAAAAAAAATGGATGAAAATTCAATCAATCTAAAAAAATAAATAGAATGATGAACTATTAGTCATCAGCAACAAACCCTATCCTGAATGATTTTTTCAAGGTCAGCAAGAGAGTCGTAATCAAATGTCTGTTTCCCACTGTGAAGTGCTTTTGTTTGCATGACTAAGTTACCATGGATGTCAGCAAATACAAAATCAATGTCAAGATAACCTTATACAAATTTACTCGCATTGTTTTGTTGGTTTTTTCCATTGAATGATTTAATTTTACAAACTTGGTGAAGCTTGTCAATGTCAGTAGCAGCGGTAGGCAATTTGACATCCTTTGCTATAATAGACTTTTATTTTTTCTCTAGCTGCTCTTGAATTTCATTTTCAGGCAGTAAAACATTCTTTAATATCAGGTTACTCCTACGTGAGAATTGGTCAACTCTGTCCAGCTCTTTGGTAAGTTCGGTGTTGACCTTTTTTATCACGACATTTGAAGATTCCAAGGATTCAATTCTTTTTTCTAATTTTTTGTTTTTGTCCTCGTAAGATGTGAAACGAAATAATTTAATTTTTCCTTTTAAGCTCGATTAATTGATTTGCATTTGTTTTTGTGTTCCGTGGAGTCATCAACATGTTCTATTGTTTGTTAAGTATCGTTGTGTTGATTGTTGTGAATTAATTTATCGATGAAAACAAATTTAAAAGCAGATCAGTATCAGATTGTAATGAACAATGAATAGTACCAGCAAACAAGATTTAATCCAGAATAAGCTAAAAATCAGATTCACTAACTAGATTCACTATGTCATTGTCAATATGTCAATATAGGGCGGGGGTGCAACAAACAATATAGGTGACCAACAACCTCCCAATAATCTGCAAAGCCTAGCCAGTCTTTTCTATCTTCCTGCCTGTCTCATTCTGACTGTGTTTTGGTCTGTTGTTCTGCTGGACTGTCTGAATTGTCTGAAATCATCAACTTTCCACTGGAATCAAGTCAAAAGATCAGTGGAAATGCTGAATCATTGAAATTTGTGTTTTTTAGTACCTATGTACCAAATAGCATTTGGAAATTTTCCTTAGACACCCACCCATATAGTACCCAAGTACTATGTAGAAAAATTTTCGGGATGCACACAACCCCATCTGGCATACATGTCGCTATGTATTACGTAGCTAAACAAACTCCTTGGATTGTAATTGTGTCTACATATATGTGATATATTATGGATAGCATTTATATGAATTAGGTAGGTAAGCTAGAGGTAAACGAAAAAAAACATAACATAAAAACAAATAAACTAGATGGTGAAACATAATCATTAACTTTGTGTAAAAATCTACTACAACCGAATCAATATCTCAAAAATCATACATAAATATACTTTTATAATACTGACGAGTTATATCATTGTATATATCATCATATTTCCATCAGTGTCAGTTACGTCCATATATCATATATAGAAATTCTCATCGGATCACTGGATTGTATTGACATTTTGTTTTGCAGTCACCATCAGATAGTATCGATATCATAGTTCTAGTTTTATAACATTTATCAAATAAGAGGATCATTGTTGATAATGGAGCTGGAAAATCACGAAAGATTCTTGACATGAATACGTCAAGATTGTCTCAAACAGAAAGAAAGAAATGCATGTCATTTCAGATAATGACTATGTTTTTAAAGTAGAGTAGGGAGGTTTCCCTCACATCAACCACAAAACCCAAAAATCAAGCAAGATAACAACTTCTACCTAAAGCACTTTCGATTTCTTTTCTTAATCATTAGGTATATCTAGAATAAATAAAAAATAAATAACAGTTCCAATAACTATATTCAGTGACAAATTATGATTAACACTAACTCACTCAGACCCACAGGGGCAAAAAAAAGTTTAAAATACAAGCCATGGCTTCCCAGACTAGGACGCCAGAGACTCTTATTTCTTATTTATAAGACTTAATTCACATCTCTACGTAATTCCACTGAAAGTAAGATCTATTTTAACCAGTTATCTGAACAAGATCTTGACATAAACTGTACTTCGAACCTGGATGAATCTTCATGAATTTGCATTTGCATGAATTTGCAGGGAGGTGTGCAACCCATTCATCGCTTCCACTCCTATGCTTTCATCATGCCCATAAAGAACAGATTTGCGTGTCGTTGTAATGAACTATCATCCTCTCCATAGTTCCACGCATCCATATGCTCTCTGTTCCTCTCAAACACTGTTCCCCCTGTCTGGCCACAGTACTTCCTTCCACAATACTCACACTTGTATTGGTATACACAACCTCTAGTTCTGCAATTGACGGGTATCCCATGTTCACAAATCGATCAGTTCTGACGCCCTTAGTGATCCACACCAAATGAGTTGCTCTTCTGCAAAATGCCCTTAATGGACATTCCAGCTTTCTCAACCACTTTTATCTTCATTTTCAACTGATCAATAGCTCTTGCCAGCTCTTGCCAGTTCCGAACCCGGGGTAACTTGTATTCTGTTGTATACTGCTGAATATTGATGTTACGCCTACTTTTTCCATCTCTAAACCTATCCACTTTCTTCAGTGTGCTTGTTAACACTCCTTCACGAAACTCCTTAGGGTATCCAGAAAATTGTAATTTCACTAGCACGTGATTTATGGATAATAATTTTACTAGTATGTGATATCAAAAATGTTATCGCATATCACATAATATTTAAATGAATATTTTAAAATGTGCTGAATGATCCACCATGGTACTTGGATGGTCTGCCCATTATTTCAAGATATTTCACCCTATTCACCCTATTCATTCTTTATTACGATAACTATTTATCCTTGGCAAATATCTGCCATAATCAATTTCCATGTATATGTTTTCATCAGATTTTCACAAAATGTTTTTGTAGGTTTATCATTGCTTGGTATATTTGTAGGTTGATAAATACACAAACCTGCCAAATGCGATTTCTAGTAAATTGATTCTGATGGAGAGTAGCCAGGAGGAGCAGGTAAAGTATTTGTTATTTTTCCCTTAATTTTAGGGAAGCATTTCTAGAAAAGAGGGATTGTTTGGTGTAAAAAGAAAAATATAGTTGTTTTGTTTTTGCCTGATGGGGACATCCAAAAATAATAGAACTCAAAATTCCTGTAATTTTTACTTCCCACACATTGTAACACTTTTTCACCCCCGAACCCCAATTATATTTCTACTCCCCCAATATTTTCGTTTCATAACACCCACCCCCTCCTAATGAACTTTAGACGGTACATTATTTATGAATGGCCCCTATGATGTAAGAGTTAAAAATGTTTATTCTTTATCATTTGAGAATAAATGTTGCAACTTCAATTTCTATTTTTTAGACCAGAAGGGATCCTTGATTTATTAACTCTACAGAATACTAACATTCAAAGTTAATTAAAAATTAAGAAAATAATTATCAACATTTCAAATGAATTGTTAGATTAAATGAACAACAAACAACTGAATTATGGGTATTTGTGTTTGCTCTCAAATGCTCAAGTGCCAATGTTACATTATTACACAGTATTTCCTTTTATTTTGATTATATTAATTTAGCTCCTCCCATCTCCAAGCACATTTATCTGGGTTCAATGTGAAGAGAAAACTTGCCTAAAATGGAGGAAACTTCTTCGCTGTGATCATATCGATTTCTCAAATGTGTCCTGGTTCTGTTTCATGAATCCTGATCAAAACTATGACAGATGCATTGTTCCTCAAGAGAAGAGTGGCAAAACAAGGCCAGGTGACATATTTGTTTCTTCTGAATTGGAAGTTGGATCATTGGTTTGGGGGAAAATGGTTGGCTATCCAAGGTAAATCTTATAAGATACTAACAGTAGAAGTAAAAAGATACATAAAATAATGTTTAAAATAGTTTTTGCTAAATGCCATATACCTTTGTATGGGTTTAGTTTTGTTAAAGGTCACTGTTTTGTTGATTCCAGAGCTTATCAAAATAGCAGGAATTAACAAGACCTGCTCTTGCAAGACAAAAATGCAAAAAGAAAACCTATCAGATATGGTCTTGAGAAGCTAAGTTTTTTTGTTAATAGTTTGATTGGAAAAGACATTCCATTAGAAAAAATACTAGAACAAATATTTTCATTTCCTTTTTTTTACCTTTTTTGAGGTCATGAAAGAGCTATTGATGTTTTTGTCTACATCTTTTAGAAGAAAATGAATCGAATCATTTACTCACGTCTTTTTAACATTTTTATTTAAAAAGAAGATCAATCTTTTTAATGAAAATATATCTAACTTAACTTATAAAAGTTGTTTTTATTATTTTTAGGTATGCTCTTAATCAAGAATCACATTTTTAGTTGCTCAATTGTGGATTTATGGCTCTCTGGCAGACTGTAATAGCCCTCTGGTTATTACAGTCTACTCTATGGCCATAAATCTGTAATCACCCTCCTTCTATACGATTACTAGTACTTAAACACCTGTACAATCTCTTCATTTTTAGTTGGCCTGGCATAATTTCGCCTGATCCATTATGCTCTGAGGGACTTTTTGATTACATTATTCGATATACTGATGATAGTAATCATCCTAAATATTATCATGTTGAGTTTCTGGGCAGGCCCCCAACACATGCTTGGTTACGAGCTTTTCATGTGGAATTATACAGTAAGAGAGATCTCAAAGATGAGGAGTTAAAGTACAAAAACAGAAAATCAATTTTCTTAAAGCTTGAAGCTGCAGTTAATAATGCTGATGAACTTGCTAATTTGAGCAACAAAGAACGAGTGAAAAAATGTGTTTTCCAAGTGAATGAAACAGTTAGATCGACAAGTAAGTCTTATCTTTCTTTCAATACTGGTTTTAGGGTCCAGTAGAAGTTAATTTATTCATGTCATATTGGATACATTTTAGAATCACATTTGAATTTCAATTCTCATATTTCCATCTTGTCAATTCATCTGTGCAAATATTTTGCTTTTTAATGCTTTTTTGACTGTTATGCATTTATGATCATGATCAAAATAGAATTAATATATCTTAATATGTCATCTTAAAATTGTGGTAATATAAAACAAATCAAGATAAGTATAGTTGTGGAAAACTTGAATTGTAGCGGGCCTTATTATCATTAAGTTTGATTTGTTTAATGTTCTTCTTGATTTTAGAAGTTATTGGAGAATTGAATGACAAGGTTATCAATAAGAAAAAAAATGCAAAACAAATTGAACTAAGAAATAAACATTATGCCGATTGTGTTCATCTCAAAGTGCAAAACAGGACAAAGAATACTGCTATGGTCAAACAAGATACACTAAGAATCCCTTCTATAGTAAATCCCATATTGCCTCCATTAGTTCAAATTATTGAACCAAATAAAACAAAGATTCCAGGCAATAGGACACTCCCTCAAGTAAGCATTTCATTTCTGTAATACATCTTCAAAGAAGCTTCTTGTATTTTCATCATTGTTTTTTCATAGTCATACAAACCAAGCAAGATGCAACGCGCATGAAACTAATTTATAGCCATTCAAAACAAATGTTCTTTTTTTAGCACCCCATAAAGTTTCTTTTCTTATCAATATTGTCAAGGAGGGGGGGGGCGAAAATTAAAGGGAGTGAAATTTAAAGGGAGTGAATTTTAAAGGGTGCGAACATATGTGCAAATAATTTAAAACAGGTAATAACTCCATTTTTACTGACTTGTATAAAATGTTGTCAGTGTCAAAATTTTGGCTTTTCATTTTTGGCTTTCCACTTTTGGTTTGCCCGAAAATAGTGAAAACCTCCAATTTTTTATTGAAAGCTATTTCCTCAAAAAAATATATTTTGATCTCCTCCTCCCTAAATTACCAGTGTGGAAAAAGTCCTTGCCCATACCCATCCCAGGATCTGGTGCAAATTCCAATAGATTTTGAACACTCCTATAGACAAAATATCACCAAGAATATTCAATAAATACTTAAAAAATTCTGTAAAATAAAAAAACTATAATCTGTACTAAAATAAGATGCACTCCCCACATAAATGCGTTTTTAGTCTATAGACACTTAAGACACTCCAGATTCGCCACTAAATTAAATCCTCTTCAGCCTTGTCATACGACTCTAATAGCCAATCATATCCATCCACTGTCATAGAAGCCTTCTTTTTTTTTAATACTTGTTGATAGACAAATAATAATAAGACTTTAAGATTCTTATTTTGATCATTTTTTTGAGCTTACATCTATGATCTTAATTTCATCCAAAGAACAATAGCACCCCAGGGTTTATATTCATAAGAAACGTTCATGACTAATATTTCTTTTTTTTAACACTCAAGGCATCTGTGAGGAGGAATCATGACTATTTCAGACAATCTTATGGCCATCAATTTATTTTTTCATTTAGTTTTGTTATGGATTAGCCTGATCTTCTTGCAAAGGTCAGGATTTTCTTGCAAGCGAATGCTAGTTGTTGTGCCAATTTTTTGAGATAAATAGATTTAGGAAAGTCTTTTTTGTGATAAATTATCCCCTGATAATTGAAGGAATCAATTTCTTACATTAAAATTTTCTGTAAATTGTAGTTTTACCTGGTTAATTTTGATGGTAGCTTCTATCCAGTGTTTCCGAATCATTATGAAGATATTCCACGGAAAAAACAAGTTATTGCTCCAAAGAATGCCTTTTCTTTTCCAAATGCAAACACGATATATGAAAAGAACTCAAAAACAAAAATGAAGGTTAGTTTCAAGAGAGAGGATCAAACTGTGCCCCAAAATAAGAGAAAGAATGATAACAAAAGTTATTTAGATGTAAGTGTTATATTCACTTTTCCAGATTTGCTTGTTTTGAATGCATTATTTTATGTTTAAATTCTATTGACTTTTACATAAAATTATATTAAAAAGATTATATTTCATAGTAACTGGCACAAGTAATGTTTTGCCAACAAATCACCTGCATTTAGAAATCTGTGTGGGAGGGTTTTTTGATTCAAATAAAGCATTGCTATTTAAAGCGTGGATTTGTAACTAGCCTGTTACTAGTTAAGATTGTGAATCTTGTTGTGGAAATTTTGCATAAAAAATGATATCATGGTCAGGCTTACAATTCTGTCTCTTTAATCACAAAACTCCATGTCCCTCAAGTCCTTTAAACAGTCCATTAGTATGTACACAGTGAATCTGATGATATCATCAGGGGCGTAGCCAGACCTTGTGATCGTTGTACGTTGTACTTTCGACGAAAGGATGAATGGACTACATATTTGTGTACTTACTTACTTGGATCTTATTTCAGGTATTTTTTGGGACATTGGTCCGAGGACAATAGATATAAGGAATGTATAAGATACTATGCTGGGCACTGATTTTAGATTTGACACTATGTGCACTATGTATATATTCTTATATAGTAATTCTAATGCTAAATATTTAATTTTTGATTTTTAAATTTTTAACCTAACTCCAAATGTTACAGCCAAGGATCGTAGGGTTGGGGAACTAAACCTTTTGAAACCTAGAGCTGCCCAACGAGGCCAATGACGTGCTTATCAGCCTACACCTACAACTTAGAGGCTTAGTCCATGTTCCCTGTATAAGTGCAATCCATAAATGATTGTATATATGGGAACTAAAAGACAAGGGAATAGATTTAAAGGACATAAATATTCAATGGGATATACTAGACCATGCTAAACAGTGTGTCACTGGCACACAAAGATGCAATCTCTGCTTAACTGATAAGTATCATATCACATCATCAGATAGTCTTCTTAACAAAAGATCGGAGCTTATTTCAAAATGCTGGCACAAAAATAAACACAACTTTCTAGTTTTAAAGAAGTCCCGCCTGATCGACGACCATAACCATCATACAACGGAATTATATTTGTTGTTGGATGTTGTTGTATTGTACAAACTCTTTGTATTGTTTTTGATGTTATTTTCATTTGTAGTTTTTTCATTTTTATATCATCTGATGATTGTTGTTAAACATGTTCACGTTTCAAAACTTAAAGTAATGATTTAAAACAAAAAGAAACTTGTTTTCATTTAAATCTATTGAAGGATCTACTACGTATTGAGCACTCCATTCACTGGATACATCATATCTAACTGAAGTATATACAGTGCTCGCCACAATTATTGATACCCCAAAAAAGTCGATTTTTCTCCTTGATAAAATGATTTCTAGTGTAAAATTTTTATCATGTAGAAAGACAAAGTCAATATCAATGGATTGGAAAAGAATTTAGCGAAAAAT
>JAUKPT010000128.1:0-26794 GCA_032273505.1 Nanomia bijuga | reverse complement strand
TATATATATATATATATAGAAGTCCGTGATTTTGTTTTCTTGAATAGTTGCTCTATTAAGCACAATATGTTTTGCTTAAGGCAATACATGCAACTGTGGGAAAATTGTGGCTATTACCTGTTTTCAACGATCAAAAGAAAATGAAGGAGAAAAAGAAGCAGTGAAATTAACTAGCATGAAATTTATCAAATTCATCACAATTTTTCCTCAAAAAACAAAATCTTTGGTAAAGTGATAAGAAAAGGAATTTGGTGAAAAATGTGGTTTTCATGCATAATTTGTATGAATAATATGCAGAATATATTATACTGTCGGAAAAGACACACTTTTCATACCTTTTCATAAAGTTTTCATAAACCAACCACATCCTGATACTACAAGATTTTGTTATTTTAAGAGTCAAATTCCAGGGATACACTGACCATTCGGTACTTTTAAGAAGTGATATTTAGATGATATTTAGACACTTATCTTCAGACATATCTTCTTAATCGAATTACCCTATTTGAATTAAATACACAGAAAATCCACATACCCTTCCTTTTCTTGATAATTCCGTTGCAAGTCTTTCAGAGATATGTCGTACAATCCAAATGTATTTGAATTTTCTTATAATAGTCGTGAGCTATAAGGTTTCCATCTACATGTAAGTTTTAAGAAATAACCACATTATTTCCACAAATAATCATTGGAGCCACAAACTTTACATGTCACCTAAATTTCATTCTTATGCCCCACCTACTCTGAGATTTTTGTTGCTTTATCTTGTAACTAGCCCTTGGAATGATAATTTAAAAGTCGGTGATTGCTATTAGCAATATGGGTTAGCCACATATTTACCACGCAAGCTATATATCCTATAAATATATACATACCCTATTTATATAATTTTTCGTCCGAGGCTCAGTATTCCTACTTTCTTTTTACAAAAATGAATATTTTCTGCACATTCTTAATATCTTTCCTCTTTTTGCATGCAATAATACAGATCAAATAATATCCATGAACCAATGCATTATTGATGACCTATATTAGGCTCTGTACAGGCGGCAAAATGGATGGATCAGAATGTGCTTACCTTATTCCTTAGAATTAGCCTGCTAGGTAATTGACGTGAAATTGATTTTTTTGCGTTAATTTTAGGGCTCTTAATTTTAGGTGGTGTTAATTTAGAGACCTTTCTTTTCTTGAATGTTAAGGTGTTACATGAATTTTTTTTCAATAAAAAGAAATTGAGATTCTTAGTTGGGTGTGAGACATACTTTTGGAATTTTCCCAGATGTTTCGAAGTTAGATAACAGATAACTCAAAGTAAAACCCCAATATCATAGAATGTATTAAGTAATCCGCAATCAAGTGTGGTTGTTTTTCATTCTAAATCCTTTTTATTTTTAAGCATTGACGCGACAAATTCAAAGCAAGCTGCTAGGTAAGTACAGGTTTCGCATCTGAAGCAATCTTCAAACTATTTTTTCTGTACCTTACTTATCAATTCGTAGATAAAAACTCTTGATTACAATAAAAAATAACATTTTAGATTCGTGAATGACTCGCCAGCTCGACATGCAAATGCTGTAATAAAGCCCATAAAGAAAGATGGCAAAGTTTATTTGGCGCTTTTCGCTTTGGTTGATATAAAAGCCAACACTGAAATCAGGTAAGATAAAACAACTCAAACAGGACATTTACAATACACCTGAGAAACTTTATGTGTCTATGATTTAATATTCTTAATAAGCAACTTGAATTTTATGGGCTGACTAATCAAAATATGTTTATTTAATTCCATTATTTCCTATTTTATAGATATGACTACGGAGAAGATCCAAAAAAGATGACGTGGCGATCAGATGTGAGTGGATTATGTCCGTTATTTTGTGTATAATGTGTACATTTTTTAAAATGACTACTTTGAGGAGGGAGAAGGGAGAGGATTCAAAATTCCGATATTCGCCTTTTTTAATTCCAATATACCGACATTTTCAATATTGATCCCGAAATTCCTAGAATCCATTATTTTTTTTATCTTTCTATCGAGAATCCGAGATTTTCCAATTTATGAGATCCAAAAATTCATTCCTTCCGGACTTTTTTTTAAATTTTTTTGACTCTTAACATAGATTTAAACTACTTTGACAAAGATTGGTCTGATACTGTGACAAGATAAATGTATTGAGTGGTAATGTAACCTGATTATACTATGGTTTTATTTCATCTTAGAAAAGAAATTTTGCTCCTATGATACTGGCAGCTAGCAAAGTTAAAAAGGTAAGAACCTTTGACTATTAAGGCTCTCAAATAAGTTCTCATTCGATGGATATGGAACACCCTTGGATGCGAATATTTGTGTGAAAATCCATGATTAATCAATTTTCTGTTTACCGTAACAAGGTCGAAATCTCTATGCTGAATGCGGGTTTCAAATTTATTTTTCTATGTTTGCCTCATTTAGAAAGGTCAATGCGGAATAGTTATTTGATAATTTGCATGAAAATGTATCATCTACACATGAGGAATATGCCCTAAAGTTGTCATATGCATATGTGTATACAAAAATAACGGAAATGATGCACAGTTTCCTTACCATCAAACGAGAAAAATGACTCCGAAAGGAAAAAGCTAATAATCTTTCTTCACTCGAAGATGATTTTTAGGCACTTACTCTTCTTCTTCTTTGAATTTTTTTGGAATCTCAGTATAATTTAAGCACTCTCTATGATACTCAGTTACCAGGGACTTAGAGGTACAAAGAATTTTGCTTGCATTAGTTACACAACAAATGCTTTTTTCGGATGTTTATCAACGATACAATTTGGAAGCTTAATTTTGATGTTGCTCGATAGGTTTTCCTGATGTGTTTACATGTATTTCTCATCTCAACTTACGCCAGTAGAACACACGAATTCTTCTATCATGAATTGTTCAATTCTTACATTTGAACGTAAAACTAGAGCGTTTAAGCCGGATTTCCTATACATGTTTTTTACGAGAAAGTTGGTTTGGGGTTTAGTTCTAAAAGTTTCTTAATTTATGTAAAATATTAGGTGTTTCTTCTTCCAAAAGTATCTTATTCAGTTTCTAATTATTTTTGATGAAAATTTCACATTCATTGAGTGATAGTTCTAAATATTTATAGAGGTTTCGTTTTTCTTAATTTTTGGTTTTCCTGAACAAAAAGGGCCTGCAGTTGTAAAAGTTTCTTAGTTTTTCGAGATCCTGCATGTAAGTTTCTTATAAACTGGTTTCTCATATTAAAATAAACGTGTAGGTGCGAATGAGATATCATTGGTTTTTCTCATATTTTCAAATATTCAAGAATTGTGACGGATTACACCCTTGTTGAATACAGATCTTTTTCAATTTCGTTCGACGCAAACTGTTACATTAATACATAACATAACCGCGAATTATTCTATGGAAAGGACAATCAATTTTTACTTTTTTGCAAAATTAAATCAACAAAGTACATATCAAAGATGTTAAGTCTAGTTGAATTTATCATTACTTGCTGATTGAATGATGGTAAAAAAAGCAAAATTGAAAAAAAAATGCTTTTTGCATACTACAGAAGAAATATGATTTGAATACATCAATGCAGTTATTTTTGAAATAAAAAGGGTCAATGCGTGTGATTTTTGACAATGCGCGCATTTTACCGTAAACAGAAGATCAAATTATCATGGCCAAATTCACATAGATGTTTTACCAATAAAAATGCAAGCTAAACAACAATGTTCTGTTTTTCTAATCAAATTATCGGCACTTATGCATAGGTCTCTATAAAACGTATTTTGAAAAAAAGGTACTGGATGTTGATTAGTTTCAAATTCATGATTTGTTTTTCATCAGGATAGTTGTCTCCCTTTATTTTAGAATCTTATTTAAGAATTTTCTTTTAAAACGACAATGTCAATCTATGTTGCGGAAAAAAAAGTAAAGAAAGGAAAATGATGGAAAGTAATGCTCTTTGTACATTGGTGAAAATACAGTCATGTTTTTGATCTATCGACAAACATAATCGACAAAATATTATTCACCTTAAAATACTTTCCAGGCTCTTGAAATATTTCTTTCCCGATATGATAATAAAGCAAGATAATGATAATGGGGTTTCAGTAACTAAATGATCAACTTCAAACCGGAGTTAGTAACCTAAACTCTCAAATGTTTATAAACACCTTATTTAGTATATCTCTAGAACAGTTAGAATGAAAGGACAGGTTTTGAGATTTTCTCTTTGATTTTTCATTTGTTTTAGGCCGAAGCGTGTTTTGAAAAAGATATCCAAAGCCAAGATCTAGGAAAGAACAACTCAACCAACTTTGAAGATGAAAAGTCTGAAGAAGTTATTTCTAAAACAGCAGTTGGTTTGAAAGAATTGGAAGGTAAATCATTGGTTTTTATTATAACAAATCAAAAAATCAAAAAGTCTATTGATTGATATGAAATGTTTCTGAGATCTGCCATTTTATGAAATTTACTTAACCACTTTTAAATGAAGAACGTCTTACCTTCTTTTTTGATGTTGATTCTGGAAAAAATCATGTTTTGAAATTTAGAGTCAACGTAATTTTGGTTCGGATCTGATCCGGTATTTTGAAGCGAAACCAAGGATCATATTTTCCAGATAACTGAGGTCCAAAGGGAACCTTGCAGTTTATCAATTTAATTCGATACCCTAACATTTGTTTATAATTGCAATGTATACATACACTTTTCATGACCTTATAAGAGAGGAAATAACTTCAAATTAAACGCGTTTCATCTTGTCAATACTATTAGCACGGATAACTAAAATACCAGAGAATCTATCAAACCAAGTTAATATTAGGGAACGGTTATTTGGTATTTTTACGATAAAACCCAAAAACTATAGGAGTTTCTGACTTACTTTTTTCGCTAGAAGATTCCTACATCCATAGTTTTTCTGTTTTTCATTATACGATTTTGAAGATATGATACTTAAGGGATACTTAACACAGGCTTCTTTCATTATTTTACGCATAAATTCGTTGAAAAAAGTATTCTCTATATTTTTTTAAATCCCATTGGTCATCAAACCAGGTAGTTTGTTTGATTAGTCTGGAGATATCCCGCTTATCATGAACGTTTTAAAACCTTGATATTTGCCTTATAATTTTTGTACTATCTTATACTAATCTACAACTTGGTTATTTTTTCTAATTTGATTTTCAAAATTTGTATCCATATTCTTTGAATAGTTTGCTAGATCCAAAGATTTTTCATTTTTTTTCTTCCAAGATTCCCAGATAAGACACCCCTACTTCCCCCCTTCCTTGAAGGTAATTCCTTGATTAGTCTTAATAGTAATTGACTTTATAACTGATGGTATTGTTAGATTTTGACGATGTTCGAACCGATGTTTATTTCGTTTGGCCCCATTTTCAATTTTTTACTCAATGTTCAGTAAGACACCAAACTTAAATTAAGAAAAGCATTTAGTGGTTAAAGTTTAAAAAGAAGTCTTTCTCTTTCCATTTCCTTCTATGTTATAGTGAAGGGCAAATATTATTTAAAATCCTGAGATTATACAATACATAACCTTAAAACCATTGCTATGACTTTAATGAGTAACAATTTCTTTAAAACTCCTAACATTCATTAAAATAATCATTTATACAATGAGTGTTAATAGATTTTACCTTTACAAATTTAGAGAAAAGTAAACAATCAAAAATAGATATAAAGATGAAAAGAAGTCAAGAAGATGAAGAGATATTGAAGAAAAAACAAGCACATCTTGATGAATTAGTGAAAAAAATTGGTGAAACAAGCACTGATAGACACTGTGAAAGTGATAAAAGTAGGTTCATTTCTTGCTTTATTCCATTAATTCTTTATTGAATTTGCGAGTAATTGTTTTACAATCTATGTTTTTTTCTTATTTTGTATCCTTGGAATGAACATCGATTAATTTGAAAAGTCTACCGGGAATGCATCAAAACCTATAATCTTTACAAATGTGTATTTCAACGTTGCAAATAGGTAATTTTAACTGCTAGAGTAACGTATCTGAATTGAATATTAACTTTCCCTTATTTTTTTTAAGTTAACAATGGTGTTCTTAATGAAAGTATATTTGATGTCAACAAAGAATTTTCGGAATTAGAAGTGAAAAAAAATTCTCGTAAAGGTCAAGAATGCTTACAGAATGTTGTCGAAAATGTCTCAATGGATAAAACAAGCACGAAGATGAATCCTGCTGAGGTTGGTGTAAGAATTCAATTGTGATATTTTATTCATTTTTTTAAATCATTGTGTAATTCATCCTATTTCTGAACTATGTCACTCTATGTCTTATACTATACATCAAAACTACACCATTGGATTCTTCGAATCTTGGGAAGCTAAAAATGTATAGGTTGTTGATATTTGGATCAATGTTCACGTAGATAATGATCCTTAAAGATGGCCGTTGTTTGTATGTACTTTTGTCCAGTAGATGTCCCATCCGTACTTTGTGTATGGACTTTTCCATGTCCTTAATCCATAATCGTAATACCCCCCTTTGTAAGCTCGTTTGATCTCCACCCAGGATCTTAATCCCTCTACCCCAGTTTGATAAGTCTTGAGTCGGTCGGGTTATTTTTCTTCAATGATTATTATTAGATTTATTTCTCTTGTTTAGCAAATCCTTTACCATTTCGATTCTCTATTTTTCTTCATCAGGAGCTTTATGATGAATATTTTGGCCTTATCAAATAATTACGACAATAAGGGTCATGATGCATGACCATGGACAGCTATAGATATCTACAGCTGGCCATGTGCATGACATCCTCCTTTAGATACGTTTTTATAAAATAAATTCTTTTTGATTTATTTATTACTGTTACTACAATTCGACTATATTAACTCACAAGATAAATCCAGAAATGAAAAGCTCTTTCCATTAGAATAAGATTATACAAATCTTAATGATATTTACAAACGTAATGAAAATGTTAAGGGCAAAATGTATGATATTAAATCTTATTGCCATTGCATATTTTCTTTAAGATATGTCTAATACTTTGGTTGCATAACTTCGTTGATAACGTTCTAAGTATTTCCTTTCTTTACATTCACCCGGTGGTAATTCTCACACAGTCAAGCTAGTTTAACATATTTTGATCCATTTTTTTTCTCCCATACTTTTAAGTGGACTAAAAAGTGAATCGTACAATTTGACACTTAGAATTGATACATAGTGACTTTGAAAATCATGCGATTGTAAAAGAAGTATGCTTACGTTCGGACCTCTTATTACCCTTTTTTGCCTGAAAAATCTACTAAAATTTAAATCAATTTTATGACTAAAGGAAATTATATCATTCTTGAAGAATGGAGCCCCCCAGTTGTCCACATATCACGAAAATTCGGGCAGAACAAACAATTTTTTCGGGCAAATATTAGTCGAATTTTAGGTTTTCCAGGCTCGTTTGATAAATTCTTTATCGTTTGTAGTTTGTTATTTACAAAAAAAAATCATCGAAAATTAAACTATGCTTGAAAAATGAATTAACGACTTGTTTTTTTTGGGCAAAAACGGAAAAATTCGGGCAAAACTAAGACACCCCCCCCCCCCCGAAAAAAAAATTGTTCCCATACGCCTATGTTTTGATTGCCTGTTTTACTTTAATTCCAAAGAGTCAAAACAAAAAAAGTAGGCTTACCTATTTGAAAAAAATCATCTGCCATCATTTCAATGAACTACTGATTTTTACTTTTCTTTTTATTTTACCTTCAAAACTCTAACTACCTATACGGACAAGAAGGTACTTCATTAATGAGTGAGAGACTTTCAGATTACAAGAATTATTCTTTATGATAGTATTATCTTTTTAGCGTACTGGATCAACTAGTCTATTGAATCCAACAATTGATATAGAGAAGATGAGGAAAATCGGAGAAGGTGGCTCTTCCATAGTATATCTACATGAATTAGATGGCAAAAAAGTTGCGATAAAGCACTTCCGCACGCTACTAACAAAGAGAAAGACTGATAAGATAGTAAAAAAGCTTCTTTTATTAAAGCATCAAAATCTGATTGAATTTCTTGGTTACAGCATAGAACCTTCGACACTCATTCTCGAGTATTGTAGTGTCAATATTGATGGCGAATGTGCATCCTCAATTAGTCAAGTGTTAGAGATTTGGAATGAAGATAACAAATTTGTGTTTGCTGACAGGTTAGATATGATAAAACAAGCAACTGCTGGGTTACAAGCACTGCATGAAAATGACATTGTTCACAAAGATTTTAAACCATCAAACTTGTTGGTAACTGGTACAAGTGATAGAATAGTTGTTAAAGTATCTGATTTTGATGACTTCTATGAAATCAAGAAAACAGTAGCAACAATAACGCGAAGTAAAGTGTTGTTTGGGTGTACTGTGGGGTACACAGCTAATGAAATTTGTGTTGATATGTGTTTTCCTTCGTTCTCCTCAGACATTTTCAGTTGGGCGATGACGTGCTTTGAAATATTTTCAGATTTAACTTCACCCTGGAGCAATGCGATTCCAATAATGAATGATGCTGTTTTTATCAAATGTCTAAGTGAAGGCAAAAGACCTATGATATCTGACATGGAAAAAAATTATACTAATGTAAACGGAATAACTGAACTTTCTTGCTTGGTTTCAAAATGCTGGGATCAAATGCCATCGAATAGACCCACAGTTCAAAAGGTATTTATACATTCTTCCCTTTAATTCATTGGATTGTCTTTGAATAGTTATTGTCTTCACCCGACCTTATCTGTTACAAATTATATAAGTACAGCGTTAAATCTTTTAGGTAAAAAGTGCGTTGGAGGCTTTAACTAATGATCAGGTATGGTTACTCTTTTACTTCTTCATTCTTAGTTAATAGTCAGCCTGTATAATAGAAACTAAGAAATTTTTCTAACTTTTTTGGCTTTTCCTCTATAGCGATCCTCGTGTACTACTGTACGTCGCACACAGTTCTTAAGTTTAATGAGTCCTGAAAAACTCCTAAATTACCCTTAATGTTTATGATTCATTTGAGGTCAAATATTTTTGATTTGTAATGAAAATATCGTGTTGAACCTTGTTTTTTCCTTTTGTTCTTTCGATTTAAATAATGGTTTGTTGATTTTTCTATCTAGAGAAAGTAAGAGGCAAAACTAATCTACGAACTTATTTCTTTAGATTGACTTTTCTGTAATCGAGAAGAAAGTGGAGCTTGATGAAATGGTTTGTTACTATTTCTTGTTGAATTATATTTTTTCTTTGCTAACATCTGTTTCTTTTTTATGCTGTTTTTAGTCGAGGTACTTCCGAGGAAAGGTGTAGCTTTAAAATCGTGCTAGAAATTAAGAAAATATTGCACAATTCTTTATTTTCTTTAAGTCTTAAGTATCTCCCATTGCCATGAGCGTAATGCTTTGGGAAAAAACAGTGATATAAATGATTTCACGTTTTACCAATGAGCCAAATCCGTAAAGGAGCACCTTATTTTTCATTGTGTTGGTGAAGTTAGAAGCTAAAAACTAAAACCTCTGCTAACTATATTACACGACTATATAAGTCACTGAAGAATATTAGGCGCCATAAAAAAAAACTTGAGTTTATCGTCCCCGCGCGCGTCTTATTTGGCTCCTGCATCTAATATTTCTTTTGTTTTTTTTATTGATTTGTTTCGAAAAGTTGAAATTAAATTCAAACTTAAATCTTTTATTGCACTAAAAAACTTATAACAACCCTTACAAATGGCGTTTAAGCATTATAAAGCAATGATGTAAATTATTCAAATTATACCATCTTATAATTCTACCATATTTCTAGCCACCATATGCCATATTTGTTAAGAGTCACATTTTTTATAGCTCCATGAAAATAAAAAGACAAAAAAGCTGCATCACCGCGTCAATTTTCAAAAAAGTAAGGACAATAAACTCATGTTTTCTCTAAGAGGCCTTAGATTTTTGAGACCTATTTTATTAGCGGGTATAGCTTTCCATGAGGTCAATCTTGTTGCAAAAAGATAAAACTCTATTTAAATCTTGTAAGATACTACTACAAAAGTAAGGTCATATTTTCAATCTTAATTTGAGATATGAGTGTTGTTACTCGTTGCTAAGATTTATGCATGAAATCGACCAAATCAATTAGACCCTATATCTATGCAGCCAAACATGCTAGGTAGTTCATTAGATAAACTAGAAACTTTAAAAAACAACCTTAAAAGTTTGCAATTAAAGGAGAGAATTTGATGAATGTGCCATTTTCCCAACAAAAATGATCCATAATTCCTATCTTACTTTAATCAGCACTAACTAACGACCATTCAGACACGAGTCATGAAAAACTTGTCAGTGACATATATGACATATAGTTAGCCATGATATTTCGACAGTTTGTTGATAACGTTAAAACCTCAGACCCTATTTGATAAGCAGTCTGCAAAACCATTTTCTAAGCTATAGTAAATTTTTTATATCGGTAGAAATAATTGATATAAATTCTTATGCACAAATTGAACCATTTTCTATGACGTACTGTATCAGCTCACCGGTGTCTGACAAAAAGACAACCGGGCAGGTCAAAAGATTCCAAAATTTCACTGGGCAGCTTATACTTTTCTGAAAATCTTACCAGGCAATTCAAAAATCTTTCAAAATGTTATCGGGCAGGTCAGTTTTTTTCCCAAAATTTCACCGGACAGGTCAATATTTTTCAAACTTTCACAGTGCAGGTCCACCGGGCAAATTTCACCGTGGAGCTGATAGAGGACGTTCTATGATAAGAGATATAGAAATGGAAGAAAAACAGCTTTTTTAGGGGTCACTGGGATCTTCTTATCTATTCATGCTCTTTAAACGGAAACCTTATTGTCTTATTTGAGTAAAATGACTTATGTTTTGAATATCTTGACAATCTGTGACCTCGAAGTATCTCAACTAGAAACAGCATAGCAAATAATTAGGTAGTGTATGTTGCTGGACATGATAGCACAGATATGTATAGAATAGATGATTATAAGTGTTTTTTCGACTTAACAAATGAAACTAATGATCAAAACATCTATTTAATTTGATAATTTTGTAAGAATTTGATATTTAAATTTGATTGTAAAGAAAACATCAACGATGAACTAAGTAACAAACAAAGTAATAAATACAATATGAAAAGTGAAAAGTAATAAGAGTTCCTTTACCTCATCTTAACTAATTTCTTAGGATTTGGCATATGAAATTCTCTTAACCTAGATCTTTTATGGATAAAACTAACAAGTACATTGACGGGTATGTTGTTGAAGAGGTAAAGAAACTTTTCTTAATTTGACAAGATGTTTGAGTGCGAAATCAGATTTGCCTGTTCCCATTCAAAACCTTTAAAAGGTGGATTTCATCCTCCATTTTTTTGTGGCAAAAAGAACACAATCTTTCCTCGGGTTTGAGACCAGTATACAAGCCTTTTTCTGTCACCATTGTGTCTATTTCAAAATAGTTGAGACACATTGTAACTTCATGCGATAAAATCGTCAATTTGTATCTGATTTAGCTGATCTTTTCACCAAATCAAAGCAGGGAAAAGGTAGATTAGGGTCTTATCAGTTTTGTAGAAACTAAAGAAGAAGAACATAACGAAAATGAAGGTTGGGAAAATGTAACCTGTGAATGGAAAATACAGAGATCATTAAAATTACATGTTACATAGTTAGAATCGCCAAACCCTTGCAAATCCATTATAGCCTTTGGAAAGATATATAATAAAATAACTCATATTTTAGCATAACTACCTGCAAAATAATGGCTTTTTAAAAAAAGCCGCTTTTATTTCCAAAAAATCTGAATATGTAAGCCTATGTTTTATTTCTTTTTTTTATCAGATGACTTAAATATTTACCTCTATTTTAACAGGTACATGATGAGCCAAACAACATCAGCGTGCCAAACGACTCCGGCCTTAAAGGTGATTTTCCTGAGTTCAGTGATACTGATGATGACCAGTCCGCTGATGCTACTCAGAACGAACCTTTTGATGAAGATTATGGAGATGGGGAAGATATCAATGCCAATGAAGATATTGCTGATGACCATAATGATGATGATGATGGAAGTGATTTTGTACCATCTACCGATTCATCAGAGAGTGTAGATGAAAAAAGTGGCTCTGAAACCGAAGTTAACTTAGCATCTTGTGAACCTCCTCGGAACTTGCTGGAGAATATCGGAGAAAGTCAAGGTATTATTGTTCCACAGACAAACAACGTTTTAAATAAACGTAAATGGGACAAATACCACTTTTGTATGTACTGCAATAAGAAATATTCCAAACTTGCTAGGCATCTTGAAGATGTTCATGGTGAAGAAATGGAAGTTTCAAGAGTCGCAGCTTTAAAGCCAGACAGACAAAAGGACAATAAAGATGCCATAAGAAAAAAGGAAGAAGAAAGAAAAAGATTGTTCAGCATAGTAAGAAAGCGTGGTGATTTTAATCATAATTGCCAGGTCTTAAAAGATGGTAAAGGAACTTTCATTCCCGAATGGAGGCCAAGCAAACCCGTGGCACACACTGAATATTTGTTCTGTGAATTTTGTTTAGGAGCATATCACAAGCGCAAATTAAAAAAACATATGGTGAGATGTACCGAAAAACCTGATGGTTTAAAAATTGGAAGAAATGTCCAGTCACTTGCCAGCATGTTTCTTTACACCCCTGATTGTGCCAGTGATGCATTAAAGTTAATCCTGGACAAGATGTTAGTTGACGACGTCTCAAGATGCGTCAAAAGCGACCCAACTATCATCAAATACGGCAACAAAATGTGCTCTAAATTACGTCTTGAAGGTGATCAACAGCATCATATAAGCAACAAGATGAGAGAGCTCGCACGACTTGTTTTGGAGGCTAAAAAAGGCTGCAGCAGCATTGCAAGCTTAAAAGACTGCTTGCAGCCTAAAAATTTCGAGTTTGTGATAGAAGCAGCAACAGAGTTAGCAGGGTGGAATGACGAGGAAGGATACATGGAGGTGCCGTCAATCGGAATAAAGTTGGGTTATTCACTAAAAAAATGTGTTGCTATTGTTAAATCTGAAGGAATTATCAATAATCTAAAGTCCTTGAAAATTCAATGTGATGATTTCAAAGAACTGCTTGCTTATTCGTGGAACGACGAGATCAACCGTGCTGCACGTACCACATTAGACAAGAGAAAGTGGAATAAACCAAAACTGTTGCCGCTGACATCAGATATCCAAAAGTTGGTCGGACACTTCAAGGAGACTATTGCATCATCAATTATTGCCCTAGGTAATAATTGCTCTGATGTCAAAGCCTACCGAGATTTAAGCTCGGCCATCTTATGCTCCATCATTCTCTTCAACCGAAGGCGTTCAGGCGAGCCTGCTCGTATGAAGATAAATGCATACAAAGCTGTGATAGATAAAAAAACTGTTCTTAATGATGAAGTGTCAGAAAGTCTTACTGAGTTTGAAAGACAACTTTGCGACTCCTTTAAGCGTATTGAAATTCGTGGAAAAAAAAACAAAATGGTTGCAATTTTGCTAACAAGAGAAATGGAGAGGGCAATTGATCTACTCATAAAATTGCGCCATGAAGTAAAAATAAACCCTGATAACCCATATCTTTTTCCCGTCTCGTCAAATGGGTCAGTAAAAAATATAAGAGGCAGTGATGCAATAAGAAAACATGTCAAGTTATGCAATCTAAAGTGCCCAGAATCGATCACGTCAACGAATTTAAGAAAGCATGTTGCGACTCTATCACAGATATTGAACCTGGAAAAAAATGAGTTAGAGATGTTAGCAAGATTTCTTGGACACGATCTGGAAATACACAAACAATATTATAGATTACCTGAAAATGCTTTACAGCTGGCAAAATGTGGCAAATTAATGCTTCTTATGGAAAAGGGGGGGATCGGAAAGTATCACGGCAAAAGTCTTGATGACGTCGAAATAGATTTGAATGGTGAGTAACTTTATTTCTAATTTGTATTATTGATTATGTTTTTATAAAAATTAATTCTTTTCATACAATCAATCCTTTTCATGCAGTACTATCATGTTTCAATTTGACATGTCAAATGATTGACTCATAAATAACCAAAAAAGATTCTTACTTAGTGTTGTCAACAAACTTGGTGAAATTTGCCGTTTGATTGGTTTAAAGTTAAATTGTCAAGAACTTAATTGGTTCAATAATGGGTCGTAGACAAAAGCTGTCTTGGTAGATTTTCTTTTGTCTAGGGGTAGTGAAGGGAAAGACTGCGTTTTGTATTGAAAATATCATTTTAGTACCAATAGGGAGTCATTTCAAAATAATTCCGTTAAGAAAGGGGTTAACGTTAGAAAAATGTTTGTCGACGGCCCTGAGATTCTAACATCATCAATTTTAACTTTTACAAATATCAAATGATGATATTGAAATAAACCAATCAGCTTCTTCTAAACGTAATTCTAAACCAATCAAATTGCAAAGTTTATCATTACTGGATAAAGAACCCATGCATAACGATCATGATTATTAGGAATATGTTTGTGCTGTAGGTGAGACGTGAGAGAAGCTGCTCAATACATGCTGAGATTTTATATCATATTTGTTGATATAAAATCAGCTATCATTTTATTTATGACAGAAATACTATCTAAATCTTGTTGCTTGATTTGTCTTTCTCATGAGCATTTAATTCTTTAAGCATGGAACCTCATTACATTGGCTTATCATTGAAAGACTTTTCTTTAAATGGGATTCTCTTTTAGGTTATGTGGAAACAGAGCAGGGTCGTAAAGAGATGAAGATGACAAATCAGTGTAGTGGTAATTACGTTTTTTATCTTTATTTTGGTTTGTTTGTTGCCAAGATACATTTGAAATTTAGTTAGGATTTAGCAGGGATATGTAATAGATGGATGCAACACTTCGTTAATTATGCTAAAAAGTACGATGCGAGGTTCGTTAGTTATTGTTTCGAAATAAATAGACCTCAAGGACCTCAAACCTGATCTCTTAAATAATTTTAGACGAGCTTATTTGAAATGTATGTAAATATTTGCGCGTATGTACAAAATGGTAGAAAAGAAACAATGAATCCATGCAGCAATTATTATCATTATTATTATCATCATTATCATTATTATCATTATATTAACATTCTTATTGAAAGTGGATTAAACAACATAATTGCACGCATGTAAATGATTATCTTTGAATTGATTAACTATCATATGATACAATAAACGCAACTTGAATGAATGCTAAACAAAATATTTTTTGTTTCATACCTGCATTTGCACATTATCAATTGTTTGATAATTGTTAATCTACGGGAGATAATTGTGAAAGAGAATTTCATCATGAAAAAGGTTAAAATTAAAACATACAGAAGTCATTTCTTTCCACCTATCGCTTATCTGTTTTGTTTACACTTGAAATGTTAGACTTACTAAATTAAACTTGAAGGCATTGTTTACTTAGCGCTGGAGTTTGTGTGACCACACCGCTTGTGTGAAATTAGCTTTATCGAAACAAACATATAACATCATGAAAATATCATAACCCTAGGGTAACAAAACCCTCGATACCAAGAGTTTAAATGAACTGGGAGACATGGGACTTTTTTTTTCTGTTTCGTAACACTTTAATCTTTAAATCCTAATATATAGTTTTTTACAACACAAACATACAAGCGATATAATAACCAGGAAAGTTACCATTTTCTTTAAAAAGCTTTGTGTATTTTACTATGTTTACATGCTTATCCGCCATTTTGCGAACAAACCTTGGATCAGCTATTTATTTAGAAATGAATAGCGAAAACAAAAGAACTGTTACGTCATTTACGCATAAGTTACATCCATTTATAATATATCCCTGGTTAAAGATAAATATCAAGTTAAGGCCTACTCTATACAGACGAATCAAGACGCGTCGAATTCGATTATTTCCTGATTAAAAACTGTGTAACATTTGATGCGTTTTAATTCGTCCGTATAGCGCAAATCTTTTTTAATTCGAGTCGTCTTTGTCTAAGATTTGTCTAATTCAGACGAATTTAGTTCTTTGAGACGAATTTAATTCGAATTGAATTTGACACGTCTTAATTCGTCTGTATAGAGCAGGCCTAAGTCCTGTTATGGGTCTGTTAAGAATTTAAGAATGATGTCGAATGGACAATTTGATAGCAAAATCGTTGATCACTGATCTTCACTTCGGTAGGAGAAAATGATACTTCACTATAAGAGACATATAGTGGGTTTTAAATGTTTTTTCAATTTTTTTTCAAAGTTGCTTGGAGGCCAAAGAATGATGTCGGATGTTTTTTGAAAAAGCAACTAATTTCGTAACAGACCCTAAATAGAAAGGTGTGAAGCAGGAGTCATGGAATTCCAACTACCTTCCGAATGGGCTAATAGATCTGTAAATTAGAAAAACGATGTTTTCTTATGAAAATCGATTAGTATCACGTGCAAAATAAACGGTGGAGGCACTTAGTACAGCTCCGAAAAATTGACCCCAATACTTTATCAAGAAACTTCCACCCCTCCCTGTTTATCAGAATTTTGGAAATTGAAAATGATATGACTGGGAATAGAAATTTTGATGTTTGAATAGTATATATACTTGATTTTGACATGATTATCTTGCTTAAAGATGTGTACCATGTTATTTCTTGAACAATACCCCTTCCCCGTACTCTCTTCCCTTTATCAGATACTTTATTTTGTGGCATAAAAAATACCCCTTCTGCGTATGAAGACCCCCCCCCCGTTTATTTGAATTTTCAAAAATCTTATTTGTAACTCCCCCATTTATTTGGCACGTCAGAGTACAAAAGTAGGCATATTTCATTGTAATAACACGGCATGTTTTTGGTATTTTAACCATTTGGGTATTAATGGGGAAATTTTGGGCGATCTTCGGAAAACTCCTTTAAAAAATGTGAATTTCAACTTGTTGAGAAAGAAAAATCATGTTTAAAGTTGTTGTACAACAACAACCCCCAATGACAACCGAGAAAAACGCTTTAACAGGGTGTCAACAATATGAACAAAGATCTACAGGGTTTTGTTTTAAGACTATACATAAAAAATCGGGAGGAACGAATTGTTTCTTCAGGTATTTCGAAAATTTTAGATTTTCATATTTTCTTAATGGCTTCGGGTCCCTTCTCCCCTAACAGTCAAAAGCTGCTAAAGAATACGAAAGTTTTTTTTACCGACTTTTACCGTAGTCCTTATGTTTTCTAGATTGTAGTTAGGCATAAACATTGACCTCTGTTTAAGCTTATAATCAATCTTATATTGGACTAGGATCGCAACACTTTATCACTTAAAAAATCCTTAACTCAAAGAGACATTTAATTATTTGGTTGTAGATTTTGAAACACCTGATGAGAATTCAGAAGAAGAAGTTGAAAAAGAAGAATCATTCAAAGGAAGGAAGTTTAAAGTCAGAAGGAAACGCAAGAGAGTATCAGGTAATCATTAATGCCAATTAACCGTAGTAATCCAAATCTCATACATTATAGGAACAAGTTTACTTAGGATAACTTCAGTTTCATAACGAAAGAAATGACCAAAAATAATACGCTGGATTTTTATGACTTTCAGTTTGATTTTGTTTTCACTTATTTCTGCAAAGTTTGATTTTATTTGGACCAAATCCACCTAGGGGGAATTAAAGGATTTTAGTAGGTACGGAACTTTTGATCACCCAATATATCTTTCCTGACAACGATATGGTCTTCGCTTTTTGCTGTTATTAAAAACATCTTCGACTATTTCCATGAATGAAGATGGTTGTACTATTTTTTGGTGCTTTACATGTTTTTCAATTTACCTCTCCTATACTGACATCACCACAATATATTGCTGACATCAACCTAATCATTGACCAATGGGTTCTCAAAGTTTCAACTAATTTGCATCATTTCTTAGATGGTCAATTTGTACAAGAAGAATCTTTTATTTGCTTGCTTGTCTCATTAAAAGGAATGTTAATTGAAAATCGTTTTAAAGAATCGGATTTTGATATAATTTTAGGTACAAGCGATAGTTCTGATAGTGATGACGAAGAATTGGAGATGAAACCAAAAAAGAAAAGAAAAGAAGGTATAGTTTTAGATAATCTTTGTTTGTCTTACTTAATGTATAAGATGTGTAAAAATCAGTTAAAATTGATACAAAAAAACGTTACTTATGTATCAAAAAAGAAATTATATACTTGATACAGATTTAAGTTGTGTTTGGTTTTAGTTAAACGGTGGAATGATGCGGAGATAAAAGTCGTAAAGGAAAAATTAGAAAAATTCATTCGATTAGGAACAGCTCCTCGAAAGATTGATATCGAACCTTGGTTAAGGGAAGAAAAGTGCTTGAAGTCAAGATCTTGGAAAGACGTAAAGAATTACGTTTATAATTGTATAAAGAAGAAAAAGAAGTTTATAAAAAAGATATAAAGATATCTACGTATATTAGTATGTAAATAGTGTTAAACTTAGAGCAAAACTTTTTTTATGTGACTATTCCGGTGATCAGAATTTTTACGATAAGGCTATATGGGCATAATTAACAGAATTAACTTAAGTTTGTTCCAAAGCTATTGAGACCTTTTAGTTTTTTAACTTGATTTCTAATTTCATTTTTGAAATACAGAAAATAGGAAAATCTTTTGAAGAAAAAAGTGAAGATGAAAATTGCAACTCCTGCAGTTTTGACTGTTTTGACATACAATTTCAACACTACGAAGCTAGCTTTTTAAGACTTTAAGACTGTTAACAAGTTTCTAGTTGTTTCAAGCACTTATAGTAGGATTCAGAAAAGATGAACCTTATTACTAGAAACATTTTCTTGGAAAATATCTATCGTATGAAGCTCGTTGATGGCTCGTCTGGAAACAGAACAACAAGGTCGACTTTTTCAAAATTTTTTTGGCCCATTGTAAAGATCTTCTCGGGATAAGCACAAAAATGGAAAGATTGTTATCATTTGGATCAATATTCACCAAGATAATGACCCTTAAAGATGACCAAAATCACACTTATTAGCCGTTTTTGGAAAATTTCGCCATTTTCAAGGGACATTATCTCGGTGAATAATGATCCAAATGATAACAACCTATATATTTTTGGAAAGATATTGAAAAGGCATTTACAATGGCTCAAAAACAAATTTGAAAAAGCTCATTTAAAAGAACAACGCTATTTTTCAGGACTTTTGGCAGTATAGCTGGAAAACATTTTTTACTGATTGTTATTTCATATGGTCGACCTTATTGCCCTCTTTCCAACGAGCTATCAGCAATAGACATTTTTCGAGAAAACATTATTTTTGTAAAAAAGTTTTTGGAGATATTCCTGACCACCGATTTTCAAATTGAATGAAAACTGATAGCATCCATACTAGCGTGAGTTACATACTTAATATCTGTTCAATGAGGCGATGTCAAATATCAAACAATTATGCTACGACAATTTGGGTTACATTCATGACATTTTTAACAAGAGATGACTAATATATATCAGTCTGTGAGTACGTAAAATGTAATAGATGGAAAATCACCCGAATCAAAAGTGGCATAATTGTTTTATTTCCGCTAACTAACTTCGTCGATTTGTTATTTTTTTGATTGATAATTTGCCAGCTTTTGAATTATCCGTTTCATGATTTTATATCTTCTAAGTATGTTAATCAACGGTTCTCAACATCTTTTTTTCTGAAAAATTTGAATCCAAGAAATATGTCTTGAATTAAGGATGTCCGTCAGCTCTAATAAATTTCTTTCAATCTTCTTCTTTTTATGGTATGTATCTAAGCTATGATATCTAAGGGAATTTACCGTCTATCTAAGGGAATTTACCGTCTAGTTCAGCGGGAATTTAGGATCAAAACCCGCTATTTTGCCATATTTTAGATGAGTCAGCACAATTTATTACATCATTTTGAAAATTAATCACACATTTGTAAATGAATATAACAAAAGCAAAAAATCATGCATCTTCAAATACAAAGGTGATGATTAAACATGATTTGAAGATTATTATATTAATTTGTAGATTTTTTTTGTGAAGAAAATAAAATGAAATGAAATGAAAAGGAAAAATGAAATGAAATATGGATTAATTATGGCCCATTGAAAGGTCCTTGGTCAGCCCATTAGCATGACCTCTGGATTTTCTGCGGGCCATCAATAATCCAAATCGACCTCTAAAATCGTGTTTTGATTTTATTACCAACAAGCAATTACGAAATCATTTAGCAAATATAAGTCATTATCATCACGCATTCCAAAAACAAAAACAAGCAATTTAGTTTTGGCTAAAAGTTGTAACTCAATTTTAGATTCAGTGGTCAGAAATAAACTCCAAAATGCGAGTTAAGGTCATTGGTCCAACTTTAAACTTTATGCTAAACTTCTCTAAGCTTCGAGTTAGGTGCTGTATCAAGAGGTTTTTTTCTTATAGTTGAAAATTAAGGAAGTTATCATTAAAAGGCTACAAGGTGCCAATAGTTTTTGAACTATTTTCACAACTGCAGGTTTTATTACCTTCTTTGATTTAATTAGATAATCAGCATTCATAAATCATTTGATAAGTATGACAACAACACTTCTTTCAATAAATGAAAGATAAAAGTCAACGTTTTTTTTAACTTGTATACACATAGTTATTGTCTAAGTTTTATTCTACTGAACGTCAACCTTTTGTCAAGTATGTTTTTTCCTAACTGTAATTGTTATCCCTATCCTCATTATCAAGTAATTCTTATCATGTATTCAATTGTCTCGTCATCATGTCCGAATAGATCTTCCCGATGTTGATTGTTGTTTACTACATGCTCCTTTAAGTTGTCCATTGATGGTTCGTTGTTTGTAGCAATTAATCTCTGGCATGGTTGATATCATGGTGAAGAGAATATCTCTCTAACGTTCCTGATATCACTCCTTATCATTTGATCGTTTTATGATTTTATGTTGTATGGCTTTGGTGCAATTTTTGCCAATACTCTTCCTTTTTGAGACCATTCATTTGTGACATGCTGGTGTACGCTTGCCAATTGATTAGCACGAAATAAATCAGCTTGACATGTGTGATTTTTTAATCATTGTAGTCTTCTGCTTCTTTTCTTCTTTCGATTTATTACATTTCTTTTCACACTTGTTATCTTTACTTATAGTTAAAGAAGATTATCACGTAACTTTTCATTCGTTTCCACCGGAACGATTCTACATAGTGCGGTGTTTCGTATGATTCGTAGAACTTTTCAGATTTCCATATCATTCTTTTAGCGTTTTTCTATCAGGTTTTATATGACTTAGCTGAAACATTCGATGTTATGATTCGAATGTTATGTAATTATTGAATTTGCTGAACACATATTACATGGCTTGGCGGTCATAGTCACTCATGATTAATTCTGGTATTCCATAGCAGGCAAACATATCTTCCGTAGCTTCTATTATAACTATTGTACTGTTCTGTATCTTTAGAGGATATTCTTCTGGTCATAACGAAAAATAAGCGGTTTTAATAAGGAAGTCTTTGTCCCCTGTATGATGGAAAATATCAGTTCTTACTTACTGACATGGTTTTGCTGGCAATGGCGAAGGTTTTAAGAGGTTGTGCTGCTTTTCATGGTAAAGATGTTGTGCATTTTCTTAATTGAGCCTCAGTATCTTTGTATGCAATTTCGATAACATAGAAGTTTGCAAAATTTTTGGAATGATAGGTCGACCCCCCTTACAATAAGACCGTCGATTACACTTAAATCGTGTCTGCTCTCCCAAAATGCCACATCCTCTTTCACTCGTTGACCTACCTTGACTTATAGTAAATAATGATTTCTTGTAGGATTGGATCTTCTATGGTGGCTTCTTTTGTTTCATAACGAAATTTTTATTACGTAAATTGAAATGATCTTTTTCTGCTATGATGCCTTCTTTTGTTGGAAAGTCAACAAGATGTCTTGATAAGGCATCAAAGTCTTGAAGGTCGTCTTCTTAAAAATATCAAACTTTAAAGGAATATTGAGGGAGTTTTATCTTCATCGTCTGAATTCGATGTGATAATTCATTTGGATGTTTAAGTGGCTAAGGCCAGATTTAACTAGAAAACTACGTAGTTCTGTTAAATTTTTGAGAGGTTGGCAATACTTCAATGGCCTTGATTTTACTTTAATGGGAGAATGACAAATTCATACCATTTTCGTTTATACATACACCGAAAAATCATCGGTGCTCCCTGCCACTCCTGGTAGACCGTCAATCATTTGATTGTACCGTTTATTAAAGATCTCTTGAAAGGGCCTCTTCTACTGCAATAACGACCAATTGTTGCGATAAATGTTGTCAGTAATTGGTCTTCTTCAAATAAAGGCATTTCCAATACCCAGAATTTGTATCTAATTTTGTCATTATCTGCATCAGTATCAATTGTAAATGATATTGTACCTTTTATGGCTGGAATGTCAACCTCCTATATGTTGTTGCTTTTCTCTTCAGAATTGCTTATGGCACCAAGATATAAAGCGTTCGTTGAGATGCTTTTGTTTTGCACAAACAGCACTACCTGATAAATGGTTAAGGTGATCACAGGTGTTGCATTATTTCCCTAAGCTGGACAGTAATTTCTAATGAAAGTTTTTGTGCGATGAATAAACTTGCAAGCATTTAGATTATTTTGGAATTGTTTTTGGTTTCTCGTTTTCTTCTTCGTATGTTATCATCTATGTTGTTTCGACTTGTCTCGTGTTGTTTTATTTAATTGTCATTAGTTACTCGTTCAATCATCTTTTCTCACAATGGTTGTATTGATCTTGCTCGAGCTCTTGCTCGAGATCTGCTGATTTATTAGCTCTACAAACATTTTCAGCTGTTTTTAATGTAATCTGCCTTTCAGATAACACATTGACAGAGTCATTTATGATACCCATTCTGTCGCGAAAGTGACACAAAAGTTACAGTTTTTGCTTAGAATTTTCAGGTATGTTTGAACGTCATTAAATTTTTCTTCTTTCTTTTGCACCCTGCTTTCTTTCTAATTCTTTGTTTATAATGCCAATGGTAAATATCTCTAGGGCTTGAATTATTTTAGAAGGGTCCTTTTTATCCATTTGAGATAAATCTAAAGAGTCGTAGATCTTTCTCGTTTCCGCAGTTTTGTGCTTGGTGGCAAAATAACAGTGATTTTTGATAAATGATAACAGTCATTTTTCTTTAAATTTGTTTTAAGGCTAACCAATATACTAATAAAGTGTTCAATTTGTATATTAATTTTTGTTCTAATAGATATATTACTTCTATTTTTTTCTTTTATATTTAATTTCCAAAGCTTCATTTAGTCGCAGCGTCATGTTGTATATTCATATATATCTTATCTAACCACGTTTAGCAGATTTGGTGTAACAGTAAATAGTGACTCCCTGGAAATTGACTCCTCAGTCATTATTCATTAGTATATTATCACTCTCCGGGAGTCATATTTTTTTAGGAAATCGTGACCTCCTCAGTATATTTTGACTCCTCTCAAACCCAAGGGGATTCAAAATCGTATAAAATAACTCCACTTGGTACAATGGAATCCTCAGCCAAAGACCGCAGGGGATATGGACGTAAGATAGATTATCTGAAGCACCAATCTGCAGTTCGAATATAAGGAAATTATTAAGAAAAGGAATAAGGTATTTATTAAGATATCTTCTTTTGTTTGCGAAATTCATTCTTTAATACCGGCGTGCCTTTTCACATAATTGCAGTTGTCTTGTGCTTTAGGTAATCATACATCTATGGTCCTTGCCTTGGCACACGGTTTTCCACCTTCTTACAAATTAGTTACATATTGATTTGAATTTCCATTCTACGATGGAACTGTTATGAATACAATGAGGATAGTGGAATTGTTCGTTTACGTGAATCTTTTATAAGAATCAATATATTTCTAATTGATCGATTTGAGAAAATCGAATCCCGTGAAAATATTATTTTCCTGAAAGAAATCTCGCAAAAGTTAGCTCTTCGAGAAATCTGATCATATCATGACGTCAAAATATACTGAGAGAGACACAATTTCCTAGGATAGTTGACTCCTGGGAGTCACCATAAACAACGACTAGGGGAGTGATTGTTACCTAGGATATACTGTTTGGGGATTCATTCTTTAGGGGAGTCAACATTTACGGCTATATCGTTCAATATGTTAAATAACGGGGAATATTTACTTACTTCATTTTCATATTCTTCTGCTCCAAATCTCACACCTATGTGTGAAGTACATGGTTGTAGCTTCTTGTATTGCATATTTTCACGATTAGATAAAATGAAACAATAGAACTAGTTTTTTAGGACTTTTATCATCTATTACTTCACCAGTGAAAACTCTTTATTAAACAGAAAAGAGGTGTTTTTTTGAGAATAACACTATGTAACACGGATTCTACGCGGACTTTCAACAATACATTAACTCTTCGCAGATAGTTGCGAGATTTGGAGCAGAACAATATGTAAATGAACCGACTATGTAGAACTTGTGTAGACAAAAACAAATTGTAATATGGGCATAAGAATTATTGTAAGATGGTACTTTGAAACATTGATGATGAGCCATTTGGACATCATATTACTTATATTAGTTAAAGTTGAAATAAATGAACCTATAACAACGAAGAGATTTAATTTTGTTTTACTTTTCTCTTTTATTTTCCCCCAAATCTTTTTACAAACTTCATATTTTTTCAATGGAAATAATTTTGTTCTGTATACTGGAGACAATTTCGACACTTTAGTCTAAAGGCACTTAGCGTGCCAATGATTCAATAATCATTTGTACCCCTAAAACAAAACTAAAAAACGTTGTATATTTATATATGGAATTTTAGATTCCTATTCAACAATCTTTGATGTTTTTAGATTCAAAGAATATGAGACTTGATGCCACAATTACTCACGAAGACTTTGCATCAAAGATTTGAAAAAAATTATGAATATATAAAGGGAAAAACACAAAATAAAGAAATTGTTTCCTAGTGATAAATCCTGATAAATAAATGTAATGTCCCATAGTTTTTTATGGGATGTCATCCCCAAGCTTTTTTTTCAACCCCCTGCTTTACCATTCAACTCAGCTTTTTTCAACGTCCACCACCCCCACCACCCTAAGAACCGAGGGCCTGTCCTTCATGCGAGACCAATAATCTGATTGAAATAAACTGAGATAAGTTTCTTTTTCATAAAAAAGATCCAAAATCCCCAGCTTTTTTATCTAAGTTTGACCATCACCCCAGATTTTTTTGGAACTCCCCTCCCCCCCCCCCACCACCAGCTTTACCATTTCGGAGTATATCTTATCACCCCAGCTAAAATTGGGGGATGAAACTATGTGTGCATATGTAGAAATTTTCGCTGTGACAAATTTACGAATTTTTGAATGTTATAGATAAGTGCCTGAATACCTGTATATCTGCCTAAGCATAAAATCTGATTTTCTCAGAGTGGATCGTTATAGATTTACCTCTAATGAGAAAAATTGAAAATCAAATAAAATGAATCTATCGTTGCCTAACAAAACCTGACATCTTCGAAATAATAGAATTCCGAGATAATTTGATGTAAATTTTTGTAAATACACATCTTTCCTTATAAGAAAATAGTTTATCAAGGATATAGTTCCATAACAATATAGATGAATCATAATCTTTGTCTTTACAAAGTTCCTTTTAAATGAAGATGTATGAATTTCAATTTCGAAAAAATTTGAGATATCAGGTTTTGTTAGTAAGACTCCATAAAATGGATAGAGCAAAAATGAGAAGAAAAAAAGAGACATTCGGTAAATAACAGTTGAAAAATCTTGTACACCTACAATAGAAATTCTAATTTTTCGGCAGAAATCTCATGATGATTGCTATCAAGATTTTTTCTTTGTCCTTTCTCCTACCGATTGAAACATATGTAATATACATAACTTTCTTGTATCAAGATATGATTGCTTTAGCACGAGAATCGTGATACCAAAAGGTTTATACCGCTTAGGACTGCTTCAAACGTTCACTTTAATCTAATTCTGAGTTTTTTCTTTTTTTTCTAACATTTCATTAATTCTAATTGAGTTAGAGTATTCGTCTAAAGTAGCTCTTACATCACTTGTATAACGCGAAAAAAGTATTGAAAGAGCAAAAAGGCTATTGCCAGTTAGGTACTTTTGCTCGATCGGGAAATTCTTGTGTCTGGAAAGTCGCATTGTATAGCAACTAATCGCATGGGATTTCTTCGGTAAAATGTTTTTTTCGAACATTGTAATCTTTTCATCTCAGATGTCAGTACCTGACTGATTGCTGTGATTTATCTGCTTTTTCATATGTTTAATCAAAACACGCAACCTACCTGCTTTTCTAATTTAGTTGGGGGATACACGTTCTTATCACTTGCCTATTGTTTAACAAACCAAGATATATTTGATTAATTCAAAATGATTTAATTTTATCAAATGTAGAAAATAAGTAGGCTCATTCGAGGAATTGATGAAACACAAATACGAACAAATGGGCTCATTCGAGGACTTAATAAAACACAAATACAAACATATGGGCTCATTCGAGGACTTAATAAAACACAAATACAAACATATGGGCTCATTCGAGGACTTAGTAAAACACAAATACGAATAAATGGGCTCATTCGAGGACTAAGTAAAACACAAATACGAATAAATGGGCTCATTCGAGGACTTAGTAAAACACAAATACAAACATATGGGCTCATTCGAGGACTTAGTAAAACACAAATACGAATAAATGGGCTCATTCGAG
>JAUKPT010000127.1:0-26839 GCA_032273505.1 Nanomia bijuga | reverse complement strand
GAGTTTTTATCCAAATTTTAAAAACGACCCATCAAAATCTAAGTTGATCTTTTTTCTTTCACGTGGGTTTAAAAAAATTTCAAAACTAAAGATGCATTATGCTCAAATTCTATTTCAAACTTGTATACTTTTTTTTGGGTCACCCGGTACAATATTTGAAGAAGTCGATATATTATTCTGAAGTCCGAAATAGAACTACCCCACCCCTCCTTAATAATTTTTCCATAAAAATTCCACCCAGAAGCTTTTAATTTTTAAACGTTTGAGATATATTTGACTTATCATGTCATAGGTGGACACCTTTTACTGGCTTTTCCAGCCTTTTTTCTCACTTTCTTTTTTCATTTTTGCAATGTTTTAAGTATTTTTTGTCTGGTTTGCCAATTAGGTATCATCTGATATCATGGGTGATAAAAAATCGTGAACCCTTCTCCATTCATTCCAGACCTTTGTTTGTTCTGGGTGGAAAAAATTTTGCACTGCTGCCCTTCCTCCTCCCCCGTTTATTCCAGACCCCCTTGTTTATTAATTTTGCCAAAATGTGCACACCACCCTGTTTTTATCCACTCCACCTCTTAATCTGTACTCCAGAGTAATTTGTACTAATTGGAATCTTGATTTGTATCCTAGTACATTATTTTTACCTTGCATTATGTTATGATAGGTCCTCCCCCCTCGACACCCCACCTCATAATTTCTTGTAATTTCTTGTTTTTTTCTCTTGTCAAATCTCCTCATTTCTTGTTATATCTTGTCAAATCACATCATTTCTTGTCACTTTTTGTCATTTCTCGTAATTTTTTGTCAAATCTTGTCAAATCTTATCCGACAAGAAAAGACGAGGTGGGGTCTGATGGGCGTCCTTATGATAAATTTCAAGACCAATTTTACCCGAAAATCTTTCAATCTTCCTAGTAATGGTAGATAAGAGACACGAAAATTAGAGACTTATTTTTTCGCTGACACGAAGAATAAGTTTTTTTTTCCACCCTGGACCTACACAATTGATATTTGCCTCATGTAGAAAGAAAATAAACAATCTTAATTGGGTAAAAATTAGTAAAAATGAATTGGAAATTACGCAATTCTAAGAATTGGTATCAGGTGAAAATTAACTTATAGTATACATACACATGTGTCAAAATAATAGAACTAGATTTTTGCAATAGCTAGAACTTTGTTATTCTTTGCTCGTTTTTACCCTTTTTTAGGTAAGGAGCACTTTTGATACATACTACTATGGTTTATTCTTAAAATGCGTTAGTGGATAGTGCATTAACCACTGCAAAAGGAAAATTATTCTATTTTGTAGCATTCTTAAACATTTTTAGTTATTTGAAGCTTCTTGTTGTGTCAACGTGCTAATCTTAATCTTAATCTAATATTCACCTTGCCTGATCATAATCTTGTATCCCCTTCTACAACAGTGCTTCAAAGATGGCATATTTAGCTTCACGAGTCTTTCTTTAAGTTAAATCTTTTAGCTCATAAATAAGCTTGATAGCCCTTTTCTAGATTCTTTCTACATTTTCAATGTCATTTTTATAAAAAGTTCCTCAAACTCTGTATTCCAAGTGTGGCTGAACTAGGGTTTTTTAAAAAAGTGGTAATGTTGGCTTATTCAAGCCAGAAACAGTCTTTCATATTGGCCTAAAGCATCCTTCTTGACTGCTAAGGCAGTTAGTCAGGGTGTTAGCTAGCTTTGTGACACCACAGTAGATGTGGAATTCCCAAATCATTTTGACTAACATTTTTCCAATTAGCTCATGATAAAGTGGGGGCCCACAGGTGGTACAAAATTCCCAATTGGTCAACAACACAGAAAATATTTTATTTCTAGCTAACACCCTGTTAGTTTATTTTTGTTGTTCTGTAGTTACTCCAACAAATATCTTGCTTTTGTTTGTTTTGTTTGGAAATGTCGGATCAAATAGGAAAGATTCGATTCTAATCTTTTGGTCTCAATCAATACAAATTTTGTATCTTTCAATTTCTCTGTTTTATAATAGAAAAGATTTAAGAAGATATTATCTTTTAAACCTTTTGTTTTGAAAATAACTCTTATGTACTGATCATTTAATTTAATTAATGGCTGTAACAAGAGAGGAGAAGAAATATATAGTAGGAAGATCTTTGAAGCGGATTTTCTTATTTCAACATTGTTTAATTGACTGAAAAAACATAACTGTAGTTATGTGTTCTTGTCAAGAAAGTGATTTTCAATCTTTTTTTATTATGTACATTAGTTATGAGAGAGAATTTCTAATTCACATCTTTTCACAGCTGAATGTTTTTTTTTGTTGTCATTTGAAGTTTATTTGTTTTAATTTTCATTCTTTCGATCAATAAATCAATAAAAAAGCAAGAGAAACAAACAGAAAAGAGAACTAATCTCAACGAAATGTCAAACAAAGAATACTGATTCATCCCACTTAAGATGATTTGATTAAGACTTTTTATTTATTATGGCGGTCTTGAAATGCTTTTTTTGTTGCTCTTTCGTGAAGCTTATTTGTTTCTCGAAGGCACGCAGGTAATCTTCTATGTCCAATTTGACAGTTAAATAGGGAGCATTCAAACATTACATTACATTTAGAAGAGAGGGGTCATAGTTAGCACAAAGTTTGAAGTATGTAATTTCAGGTTTAAATCCAGGTGGGGATTATTTCTTTAGATGAGGGTTTAAAAAAACAGTTGGGGGTTCAATAGATTTAGTATGAAAAATTAAAAACCCACCTAGACATTTCTAAAATCATTTTGTTATTTCCAAACAGTCAAAATTTCCAGCTCATAATTGCCCATGCTGATTTATAGTTTATTATTACTGTTGCCTTTTAAAAAATGCGATGTGGGAGTAAAAATTAATATAAATTTGAGCTGAGGATTGATTTCTAGGTTAGAGATAAGCCTCGTAAACTCCAGGTGGAGTTATCTTTCTTGGTGTGAATGAAATTCTATGTGGGGCCTTATACCCCAGTCTGGATTATATTTCGGCTGAAGAATTCTTCTGATTAGATATAAAGAATAAAGCTTATTATGACATAGGTTATTAATTGAGAATAAGGTTCGAAAAAAACCTTAATCCCTTCCTTTAGTTCTTATTTCGTCTTAAGCCTACCAACTTTTTATTTCATTTGCAAAAGAAACTTCTTCCTACCAGACACAGTTTAGAGATTTCCCTGATTTCAGAGAAAAAAATATTTTTTGAACTTATCTAAGCTTGTTGCTTGTTACTCTCATTTTTGATTCTTCAAGAAAAAAAGTTTCGAACCACAATCTATGTGCAAGGCTTCTAAAAATATATTTAATAACGGTTGAGTCATGAAAAACTGTAAGCTTTGACAAAAGATTACACTATGACTTGAAAATTGATTTTCAACAAAATCTATTTCATCATGTAGCAGAAGCCTTACCTAAATTTCAGTGTATGATTTTTTCGAATCTGTTCATTGCGAAGATAAGGCTATATCTGTGAAAAATCACGCGATGAAAATTGTTGAAAAAGGTGGAAAACTGGACATCGAATGTTTTACTTGTGAAATAACACTGTTTTTGTTTTTCTCTACAAAACAACACTCAGTAATATTAATTTGGGTTTTGTAGATTGAAGATACAACTTGAAAAGTAAGGGTACATCTCAAATTGGTGAGAAAATCTCCAGGTAGATTTTGGTACTCGTGATGATTTTTGGTCAAGTACTATATATTGAGGTCTCCTTAAAGTCTCCTTAAGAATAAAAGGGTCTCCTTTTGGTCTATTTTTTTTAAATTTCTGGTCTCTTAAAGATTTTTCCTATGTTTTTTTATATTTAGACTCTGAAGATTAGAAATATATTTGTCTAAAAACTAATGGTTGTCTTCAACGATTGGGAACAATCTATTATGACTAAACTCAATATCTATCTGAGTAATTGTTATTTGCTCTTGTGTTTTAGTATGTGGAGACATTCATGGTCAGTTTTACGATTTGATGAAATTATTCGAAGTTGGTGGCAACCCAGCTACGACTCGTTATCTCTTTTTGGGAGATTATGTTGATAGAGGATATTTTTCAATAGAGGTAAGTCAGTGAACTTAATTTCATTTTATTTGTTTCTTTCTTTAAAGATGTTGGGGGTCATAGTGTCTAGAGGGGTATTAGCCCATCCCCCTAGTTTAATTGTTCAAGACAGACAGACAGACTCCAAAAAAGAAAATGAAATGAGCCAACATTAAAACAAGAACAAAAAGTTGAATTTTGAAATCAAAGAAGAATATGATGCTGATCCAAAAATATGTTGGTTGATAATTTTGATTCCTACTACCCCTTCATGAATTGAATTTGTCCCCTCACCCTGATATCGCAAAAAGTGATTTCCCCTTATAACAGCCATTCTTGAAAATACCTGGGGGGGCTAGACAGTGGGGATGGACCTTTGAAGCTTTCAACTAGAACACATGATCACTCTATGACAGGCTCTAATTTAGGCAATTTCTTTTCTCGAAAAAGCTATAGCTACTTTCTTTATTTTTAGCAAAGTTTATAGATTGAACATTAAGAGTAAGTTAAAGGAGCCTACATGACTTGTCTTTGCAATCAGCTATTATCAAAGGTGATGCAGAAGTTTTTTCTGTTATTGCTGAGGATTCTTATGGGTTGTTTTTGTTCCTACAATTCCACTATTTGTTTAGTCACTTCTCTGACTTTTTATTTTAACTTTTTTGATAGTTGACATGACAAATGATGACATGACAGGATGCGATGCACTGCGCTTGACTGATTTACATAACACTAAATGACAGACAAATTGATAGTAGATACTGGTAGATGTGACTAAATTTTTTGGTAAAATGGTAAAATGTTCATACTAAAAATATGGATTTCAGGCCCTAATTTAGAAAAAGTTGTGACTTACAGTCTTAAAATATGATACTTTCTTGGAATAACGAACCCTAGCCTAAATGTGCCTATTTTAGCCCTCAAAAATGTACTTTTATTTTTACAGCCCTTTTAGTCAAAATCAGACACTACTGTCCCTCTGTCTCTCTTTACTAAATTAAGGCCTGCATATTATTTTTCAATCTTGTCATCTTGTAGCCATTTTCACCAATGTTTTCGTTTATTCTTGTATCTATTTCCTTTGACACACTAAAAACGTTTCACTCAGCGGGTGACAACCCTTTTGTTATGACAAAAAGAAAACTACAATTAAAGTAATTACTTATTCTGATAGGGAAGAATGTTTCATAAAAAGAGTTTCTGGAAAATATCCCAGCAATAATTCCAAAAAGATTTTTTTCTTCAATATGATATTTGTTTATAATCAATCACATTCCTTCTCAGCTCAGTATGGTGTTTCAAAGCAAAGTAATAAAACCTTTTTGTTTCAATATGGGAACAGAAGAGGAGAACATTTTTGTTCCCATTAATTCCAGATGATAACTGTTAAATCCATTTTTCAACGTTTCACGTAGTAGACAATGCTGTCTTGTAAACAGTCGTCAGTAGTGCAATTTTGTTATTTATAAGTATTATGCTCTTTGTAACATTACAAACAATCACAGTCAAATTGCACGATGATATACATAAATTAATAAATATGCTTTCTTTCTTCTTACAATGACCCTATTTATTCAATTTTTTTTTATTTCTAAACAACGAAGAAAAAAACACAGAAAGCATAAGTAAATCTGTGTTGAACCCCCCTTTTAAGCAGATCTTCTTTCAAATCTAAGCATTAAGTCTTACAATAAAGAGCATTTTAATTTGTCATTATGTCACATGACCTGTGTTATTCCACGATTTCTTCAAACGTTTTTAAGGAATTATTTAGGTTAAAACCTTACTTCTCTGGGAACTTTTTGCTTTTAGATCAGATAAAATTTATCCATTGAAATGAACAAGGATTTGAACATAAACATGAACATGGATTTGTGTATATCTTTGAAATTGATTTTTTTATTCTGTTGGGTTAAAATAGAAAACTTGAAAGGGGGTAATTGTTATAGAAAGCAACTATTATAGCCAATCCAATGTTATGTCCACAATTTTACTGCTCTCTGTAAATTTTCTGGAACCATTATTATTTTTTCAACATATTGTCTTGTTCTGGGCTGACAGTGCATTTTCCTCCATTTTCCCCAAGTCCCCTTTTCTATATTTGTTTAATCTTAGTATCAAAAATAGATTAAACTTAGTGTGGTAGCATGCTGAAGTGTCATTGTCTGATTTTAGTGAGTGAGTTTTTTTACTGTACCGAAATGGTACTTTATGACAGCTTGGATGAGTGCTGATAACCATTAAACATTAACCATTAACTATTAACCATTGCAAAAGAAAACATTTCCCTTCTGACCTCATGCTTACTGAAATAGAAGGTGAAAGTTATATTTTTCAATTACGGAGGACCCGAATCTTTAGGTTTAAATTTATTAAATTTAAATTTCAATCAAATAAATCAAGCAAAATAATCAGTGAAATGATAACATTTTGTTTTAACAGTCCAGTAATTGATTCTGGATCAAAGTTTTTGTGCTATTTTGGCTAGAAGTGGTTCCCATGCATATTAGTCATTGAAACTTTTTAAAATTTGAGCTTTTTTGGAATTTCTTCTGAAATCTATAAAATTGCTAACTTCCCAGTCCCAATAAAAGTAAAGAAATGAAATAGAATAACATGTTGTAGAAATTGAGTAGTGCATGCTAAATGGGATTGCAGTTTCAGGACTGTTAACTTTGAATATGTTGTTAGTGGTAATATTGAAAAACTCGCTTATTTTGCTTGATATATTTGATTTTTTTTTACAATATAGGTTTAGAGTGATAAAGGTGCAAAATAATCCCTCAATGCTTAGTGATACTTTCTGATCGATCAGGATGGATAAGAAAACACGCCAACTTTAATGAAGATTATTGAAATAATCATGAGAAAAATGTGTAATCTAATCCTTTCTGAAACAGAAAAACCTGTCTGCTAATATTAACCTGATGGATTAGATGCGACGTTTCATTGCTTCATTTGGGGAGAAAGTATGTCCAAGTTATTTTCAAATGAATTTTACTTTCTCTTCTAGTGTGTACTATATTTATGGGCATTAAAACTACTCTATCCAAAGACACTATTTCTATTACGTGGTAATCATGAATGTAGGCATCTCACAGAGTATTTCACTTTTAAAACGGAATGTAAGTATTTTACATACATTTTTTTACATACATTTTCTTCATGGTGTCAGTTAAGTTTTTAAAAAACAGCAAGACAAAGGTTTTTCACATTTACAAATTACCTAATTTGCCCACAATGAAGTTAGATTTTATTGAGAGAGGAGGTAGCCACATAATATTTGACCTATATCCATACTTTCATTGGAGTTCACACCATATTTTCTGGCTGCAAAGTACGCACGAGAAGCTTGTGATTTCTAGAACTTTATCATGTTTTGAAGGGGGTAATCTTATTGAAAGGGGTTGCAAAAAGTCATTACAAAGTATGGGCTAACACTCGAGTCAGGAATCAATTCTTCAAAGTAACTTCCCTTTATATGAATGAAAACTATGAATCAAATTCAATAAAATGCAATGATATGCATTTGACTCAAGCTACAAGAAATGAACTGATGTTAGGCAATGTTGTTGGGTCAATTTATGCCATTTAATGGGATGTTTGTCTTTGAGTTGGTATCTGACGAAACTTTTTCCATCATAAGTGTATACCTGAAATACTTACCTTGATTAACCCTAAATCATAGAGCCCTCTAACGAAAAGTCAGTGATTTTTCGATTGCCACCGTAAAATGTTTTTCAGTTAGATAATGATTTAACTGAATGTTTTATTTTTAGGTAAGATAAAATATTCTGAAGTCACTTATGACGCCTGTATGGATGCTTTCGACTGTCTGCCTCTTGCAGCTATAATGAACCAACAGTTTTTATGTGTACATGGTGGACTCTCACCTGAGATTCACACTCTAGACGATATAAAGAAAATTGATAGGTTTCGAGAACCACCAGCATTCGGCCCAATGTGTGACATGCTTTGGTCTGACCCTCTGGAAGATTACGGTACTGAAAAAACTTCTGATCATTTCTCTCATAATAGTGTTAGAGGTTGTTCATATTTTTATAGGTAAGTTATCTTTTTTCATTTGCTTTTATTTCTATCTTCTTTTGCTTCCAATATCAAACAATAGTACACTCACTAGAAATTGTGCCTTTGACTCAATGTTTTATCAGGGTTTCCAATAATGTCAGGAAATGTCTTAACTAGAATTTTTCAAATTTTCAAGTAAATATTAGACAAAAATTGTGATTTTAGGGGTCAGTAATTTCTGTGACTCAATGTAAAAAAAAAACACTTGCTAACCATGGTCGGTTACATTTTAGTTGTCATGACTTCATAAGCCTAAAAACAACTCTTCTTGGGTAAGTGGAAAGCATATGCATATATGCATATATTTCGTAATCAGGAAAGAAGTGGTATTGAGTAACTAAATCAAACAACTGCCTAAGTCTAGTATGGGCTAGATGATGCTAGCTTTGCTAGGTTTCTTTACCCCCACACCATTCAGGTTTTTCGGAAGACACAAATCTTATATGCCTGTCTCAGGGATGCAGGGATGGAAATAACGTCTGGTGATAGGTCAAAGCTGAGGTGAAGATTAGAAAATTGGTAAATGGCTCTAAATTAGCTATAGATAAAGTGAAATGCCAAAGATTTCCTTGGGCTTTCAATGCCACCAAAACCACAGGTGAAACATAATAGCTCTGCATCCTCCCTGCTTGCTTTGCTAACATGAAATTCCCTTATTTCAATCACTTAGGGATATAAGGAATTTGGACCCTCTCTTGTTAATGGGAGTGGAAACCCTGACTTAATTTAGGGATTCGTCCGTCGAGTCAAATAGATTTCACATCAAAATAACAGAAAGAATTCAGTGGGGGAGAAAATCAAGTTTTTGAACAGAATATAGACAAATTAAGAAGACTGGTGGACGTTTACCAGAACCAGCGAACTAACATATTAACATAATTCTTCTTCTGATTGACTCCTTGTTGTTCTTTTAGTTATCAAGCTTCCTGTGACTTCTTACAAAGAAATAATCTACTATCAATTATACGTGCTCACGAAGCACAAGATGCTGGGTAAGTTCCATTTGCTATTATTATACAAATATCACATGACCTAATTGTGATTGCAAGAACCTGTTACAGCATTTCAGCTATTTTGCAAAACCTTATCTATAAATCAGTGATAGATCCTTATGCTTTCCCTGCTATTTTTGGGGGGTTTTATCCTTCTTTTTTTTGCATTGCATTGCCTGTAATGTATAACATTCATAATGTTAGTGCTTGACAAAGTTGTGGAATGGGATTCACATTCCACAAATGCCGTGCTAAAACCTTAATATTATTATAGTGTACACAGAAATTTAAACCGGAATATCTTGCTTGAATATAGTTAAACTATATTCTTGGCTGATTGTCAGGTTACCTTTCTTCCTGCGCTTTTGAAAATTGATTATTTCCTGCTGAGATAGGTTTTTGTTATTGTAACACTTTGAGTCTCAATGTAGGGCATTATAGTTTAAATATGTTTAATGTAGTTTGTTGTATGTTTCAAAAGTATTGGCATCACTACACTATTTTCTGAAAATTTAGAAATATAATAGAAAAAATAATTTCTTAAACAGAATATATACCATTAGATTTTAATTTGTTATTTCTTTCTGATAGTGCTTTGCTTCCTACGTACAGTTGAATGAATGTACATGGAAAAGGGCACCATATTACCTGTGCAATATGTACATAAAGTTACTTCTGGGTGCACATCTTTTTCATGCAGCAAGAAAATGAACTGTCAACTCCAGACTTTTTAATCTTATTTATATTTTTTTTAGATATCGTATGTATCGAAAAAGTCAAGCAACTGGTTTCCCTTCATTAATCACCATATTTTCAGCTCCTAATTACTTAGATGTTTACAATAATAAAGGTAAGCCTAATTGATGATTTTCTATTATCTGGTTAATTTTCATTTATTTATCTGGATAATTGAATTCTCTAATTCTCTGCTGCATCTTTAGTGCAGTTTGTTATGGCAAATGTTTTTGTATTATTACAAGAAGATCCTCGGTGGTAAAAATAGTTTCAAGCCTTTTGTCGCTTTCAAACCATTGTTCAAAACATGATTCCTTGTTTTAATGACCATTGCTTCCTTCAAAACACAATTCTACCCAATCATGTGATCTATTTGAAGATGCAACGTATATAGAACCGAAATATTTATATTCATAAAAACAATCATTTTTGTTTATTTTGAATTAGATTTTATGAAAATGAACTTATTTGGTTTAACTTTTTAATTATTTTTGATCAAATGGTCAGGTAAAAAGGATAAAATATATGAAAATGTTACACACTTACTCAGACTGAGTGGCAAATTATGAACTCTACTGAATTACTAATTGCAAAATATGTGGCCACGTAAATGATACGAATTGTAACTGGAAAATTTTATTGAAGAGGTCCTCAAAATGGAATTTTTAGTCCAAATTACTTAGACATCTTTAATATCTCTATTGATGAGAGGAGAGATGCTGTCAGCTACAAAATTACAAAAAAGTTTTTTGATGAAAATAAGGAATTCGAATGAAATTTAGCATTCTTAAATAGAAGAGTTCACGAAAAAAAAAATGTTGAAAGAGGAATTAGTGCAGCAGAAAAATATGATTAAATTGACAAGGAAGACAAAAGAAAGTAGAATAGAAGATGAGAATGAGAGAAAAAAGAAAGATGAAGATAAAGTAAGAACTCTTATTCATAATCAAAAACAAATAAAAAGACAAGTGTAAAGATCATAATAAATCGAGAAAAGAGTTTGATAAGTTCAAAGAATAATTATTTTCATCGGAAGAGGAAGAAAAAGTGGAAAGAGTGATAGGTCTGATTGGAATACATCTTCGAATTGATGAAAATCTCCTTCCTACTACTGAAAATATCTCTGTCCCCACGACAAACACTACTGGTTCCCAAAAGAGTCCCTGGACTTAAAACGTATAACACTACAAAAGCAGAAACTGCACTTTTAAGTTGTGATAGTTTAGATTATGAAAGGAAGATTAAATGCCCAGGGAACAGACATCGACAAGGAGAGCTTCATTTTTGGTAGACATCCTGGAAGTACGGTGCTCTAAATGAGATACCTATTACTGATAATATCATTAATATAGGACTGCAAACGAGGCATAAAAAATGTGTTTCTAAAATAATTGTGTCCTTAAGACTTGTGAACCGAATCTGAGTCATTCTGCTTTTTTGTATTGGAATATGCTTCCTTTCTTGTTTAAGTGGATGAATAATCTTTATTAAGGTTATTCAAGTTAGATAATCACTTATTTTTGAATATCTTGTTTTGAAAGGGTGTTATAACGATTTTACTTGCATCAGTTAATTGAATTAATTTTTTTACAAAGTGCTGCCACTCCCTCAGAACGAAAGATGTAGGTGTGGAATAAGGAAGTAATATTCTTTACGTTCATCTAACTTCTAAAACTGAGGGGGAATCATTCAGCTTTTTACATTAGATGGGTTCCTTTTTTGAATGAGTACCACAATGTTAAGGCATCAGTCAGAATACTGTGTGAGTAAAAAAAGGCTTTGATAGCAGATTATGCCATGATTTGATAATTGATTTCAACTTAAATTTCTGTATAATTTTTTAAAATCTGTTCATTGTTTCACAGACTTGGCCATTTTTGTGAAGAATCACATAAAAATTGTCAAAGAAAAAGGTAAAAAACTGGGCATTGAATGTTTTACTTGTGAAATAGCACTATTTTTTTTTCTCTACAAAACACATAATATTTCTTGTTTTGTTGATTGAAAATATAACTTTGAACACTCTTGGGTACATTTCAAATTGGTGAGAATCTCCAGGTAGATTTTGGTACAACTTGCATACGATGATTTATTTATTTGATCAATTCAAATAACTTCATTCATTTAAGTCAGAATTCAATCAATACTGACTATTTTTGAAGAATATGCAGCAATTTTTACCATTAACTTGTAAGAACCACTAATCACATCTTAAAACGAATACTTTACAGGTAGAAACTTTTGCGGGTAGAAATTTTCCTGAACGTTGGAGATGAAAATTAAGTTTCACGGGTAGTAACGTTCGCGAATGGCTTTACAACTACTTTCGCGAAGGGTTAAAAAAAAACTCGCGAAACCCAGTTTTTCACGATTATTGACTATTTTTATGTGATTTTTTACGAAAAGGCCTCATCTCAGCAAATAATGAAAAAATCTTTAAAATCTTACACCGAAATTTCAGTTGGGCTTTCTGCTACATGATGAAAAAAAGTTTTTGAAAATCGATTATCAAATCATGGCGTGATCTGTTGTCTCATAGTGTGTCTTTTTGGAGGTGTGAAAATGGTAAAAATGCTGAGATCAGCTTTTTTCTTAAAAAAAAGCCATAGTGAACGATTTAGAAATATTTTTTGCAGGTGTGAAATTGTTTTTATAGAAAAATAATTTCACTTTTTTACCTTTCCATATCTATTGAAATGAAAAGATAAGAAATTATTGGTTGGTGTTTTTTTCTAAAAATATGATGAAAGGTCAATTTTGAAGAATGACTATTAAAATTATAGTCATTTGTCTAGTTTAGTTATTTTATTGGTTGTAAATTACATCATCAGGATTCTGATTGGTTCTCTTTGAAATGCTTTTTTTTTTATTTTAACAAGTCATCAAATTACTGACGTTTTGAAGTGAACCAATCACATTTTTACCGATGTAATTTTCAACCTATCAAATTCTTTCAAAGCTTTCCATTAAATAATTCATCTATTTTCTACAAAATATTGACGTATCTATTATTACTTATTATTATTATTTAATTAAATTCGTCGGCATGTACTAATATAAAACATCTTGTCTATTGATAATAATTTGTAATAAGTTTCTGTAATCTGTTTTTGGCTTAAGTTTTTATTTGTCATCGACAATTTGTCTTTGTGTTTAAAGATAAGAGAAAGCGTTAAAAGAATTTAAATAAAACTAAAATTGTTGAATGAATACGATAATAAGCTTCGTTAAAATAATCTATGCAAAGAAGCATAAAATTGTGTGTTGCTTTTTTCTCTCTCAAGGTCTGAAGATTTAAATTATGTTGGTAATCAAAATTGAACTTGGAAATATTTAAAATATTGACATCTATCTACACGTTAACCCTATATATTTATATAGGGTTAATTTGATGTTTACTAGACATTATGCTCTTTGCCAGTTGACCTATTGGATATACTTTTTTGTTGTTTTTCGATTTTCAGCATGACATCATATTCATTTGGCAATGTTCATTAAAATGTGGTTTCATAATTTTTGTTTTATGCCTATTTTAGGTGTAAATATTCTGGCAATCTTTCCCCTGGGTGTTGCTATTAGTAATAAACGTGATTTAGAAATGATCTAACCAATTTTTTATTATATAATATTCATCGTACAGGCTTGACTTTCTTTCGTTATTTGTCAGAAAAAGTCATCCATGTACTACTCCCTTGTTTCACATATTAGTTGCCAGGGCATATTTAATATTGACTATCACAATATTTTAATGGTCCCAATGCTTTGATAGTCTCTTGCTTTACGTTCAATTCCCCCTTTTCCTGCAAAAACGTCTCTGATTAATTTCTGGCAACTTTTTGATTCAAATGTATCTCTGTAGTGGTTAGTTGCGACACTTTTGGCATATCTGATCTGTTTCAAAATAAAATTGATTTGCCACAATTTAACAACCCACCACCACCATACAGTATCAATATATTTCACATTATCAGAAAAAATATTTTAAGAAATTTCTGTTGATGAATTATCAAATGAAATGTAATTTGTGACTCCAAAATTTTAAGCACCTCGATACTGAACTTTAAGATCGAGTTTGTAAGTTACCCGTAATGCTTATGAATGTGTTGGAATAGAGTATTTGGACAATTCTTACTATCTTGACATTTCTAACAATACCTATTCAAAAAAAATTAGATGTTTGTCACAAATCATGCTTTTATCAGATCCAGATAAATATTTAAAGAAACTCGTCTTTTATAATGTTAATGCAATAATCTCAGCTTGGAATTTTACCATGATAAGAAGTAAGGCAGACTTATTCTAAACATATTGCATCAAACTTTCTGTGGTTCAAATAATTACATTTCGGGTTTACCTGCATAACAAATTTCTTTAATTTCTTTTATATTGTTTTACAATTGGATAACATATCTTATCTCGTCTTAGCTATTTCATATGTCGTAATATTCACCTCGAGGTATGCTTGATGCTTCTTTTCTAATTTAACCGATAAAAGATCTTTACGTGTTATAAGAATATTGTTTCTTCGATGAAACTTAATGGATTAGTCTTTAATCGTTTTGAGGTAGCTTTTGAGGTTGCTCCTATAATTATGGAGGTATTTATATTAAGCCAGTGAAAATGATAATGGTTAATATATGGTACGGAATTTCATGGCAAACAGGAAATTAATGTCACACTTCCGTACATAAGCTTCTAAAATATGTTGATGGATAGATGACCTACTTATTTTAACCCTTCAGGGGTTAGTCAAACTTTGATTGCACCATTAGTTAACAAACTTACACTGTTAAGTCAATGGGCTAATCGCTGTTGAAAAATATCGTACACCTATATGAGAATTCCTATTTTTTCCTCGGATATTCCATAAAAATCATTTTGTTTAAACTTCATTTTATTTTTCGTGTTTAAAAGGCTGTTATTTTGCTTTTGGGAGATTTCACTATTAATAGGCAAGACACTTGGGAAGTAGATATGCATTGTTGACACACATCTTCCATTACAATGAGGATTAAAAATGGCTGATTGTCTTAGACAGGGTGGCCACTCGTACTGGGATGTACTAGAATGGACTGCGTTGTACTGGGATTTTGCAAAAAAAAAAAGTAGTGCAATCGATGTACTGGGATTTTGCAAAGAAAATGAGTGACCACCCTGCTAATAAAATGCAGAGGGTAACTGTTGGGGGTTGGGATGCACATGGTGCCAAGAAAGCGAACTCATGGGAAAATCAATATTTTTGTGACATTCTATCTGGATTGGATTCAACTTGATATTAATGGATACGCCACTGGTTTCTCTTTAACAATACTTATATATCAATTCTTGATTAACCAATGAGATTATAATGTAATTTTCAACCAATTAAGGCAAAATTGTCTATAATGTTTTGACAATCCCTTGGAACATTGGCTAATTTAGATCGAGGATGATTAAGGATGAATATTTCACGTAGATCTTACACGGCTTCTACTTAGTATTATTAAACCATTCCCAAGCATGATAATAGGAGAAACCCCAAGCATGATCTTCTAAAAAAAACATAATTCCCAACTAAATATATGGAAAAATTACTTCTAATTTGTTGACTATCCTCAGACACGACGTTTAACATACTCCACCTTTCCCACAACTCTTTTCTCTACATTATGTGTACTATAAAAACCAAACTACAAAAAGAATGTTTTATAGAATCATGAAATTTTCATTTCCCCTATTCTGAAATGCATTTACGTGATGGTTTGATTATCATGTCAACGTTCCATTTATAAACTTTTTATAATTGGAAATTTCTTTTAATCCATCAAGATGGCTTGTCAAGTTCAGATGTTTATCACGAATACTGCTTTTTTCTACATCTGTCTAAAATACTTGTCAAGCTATGAATAGATCTTTTTATGTGATTCTAATATATTATTAATTTCCATTAGAGCAATATATATTTATATATTTTCTTCGATTTTTGTTTTTTATGTAATCATCTATTCAGTTCAATTGACTCGTAGACATATTCATTAAAACAAGTAGATGACGTTTATATTGCAAACCCATTAATCGATTAGCTGAAGAATTTGATGTCCACACAGCAGAGTCTTCTCAATGAATTCTAGTCACAATGTGTTAAACTTGTTTTTTTGCTATGAATTGAATTTGATAGGGTTTTTTGGTTCTTCGAAATCATTGTTTTTTTTAGACTCATAAAGATTTATTTAAGGTAGAGAACAGGGAAACATGATAGGTAGATTCTTCTCAATTGGTATTTAAGATTACGTCTAGGCTGGAGTGTGCTTGATCTCATTACGTGTTAGAAAAAATATTTTCTATTCAGTTTTATGTCATCAAAATTGCATCTTATTTTGTTACTATCTTACCTTGATACTTACCAAAACTATTCTAAATTAGAGGTAAATTGCTCGACAGAAAAAGGTTCTTGATTAAGAACTTAAAACCTTTTTATAGCTTCTAAATATGACTTAATTCATTAAACTTTTAATAATCATTTACTCGTATCTAACAACTTGCTGTCCTTCAAGACAGCCAACGCTGCGATGTTAAGATTTTGAGTGAAAATGATTTATTGGAGCAAGGGAAAATTTAGAAGAAAAAGACATAAAAAACCCCTCAAAAAACTAAGTATATTTGCTTCATTTTCTTTTCTGTGTTTTATTCTATTCCAATTCATCATTTTTTCAGTATGTAGCCTCAATTTAAAATTTACATCATTTTTGGAGTTTCCTGATCCATTATGAATAATTTGAATGCATCTTCTTAAACTTCAATCTTACCTCTGTAAAATAACTGTCTCGCAGGATATAGGAACAAATGATATAGGGAAAATTGGCCAAGAAAATATGTATAGATTTCCCTTTGTTCTACTTTAGAATGAATTTAGTAAACTCAATAGCTGATTTTTTTTTACAGCTTAGAATTTTGTGGTGTAAGCGTTAATGTTCAATGAATGGGGTGCTTTTCTTAGGAGTTTGTTGTCTTTATCTTCTTTAAATATCTTCAGTTGCCAGCTTATTCACCTTTTTTAGACTTCAGGAAATTTTTGTGTGAGAGGGAGGTCGTTGGGATATTTAATAGAAGCATTGATTAACATCAATGGTTAACACGATGTTTTTGCTCTTTTTAACCTTCCTTGATATTTGCCAAATATATAAATTATGATCAATAATAAAGAAATGTTTTGAGAAATTCTATTCTCTATAAAAACTTCCTTCTTTTCTAGCCGCTGTTTTAAAGTATGAAAATAACGTAATGAATATTCGTCAATTTAATTGTACGCCACATCCATACTGGTTACCAAATTTCATGGACGTCTTCACTTGGTCAATACCATTTGTTGGAGAAAAAGGTGATTTTTTGGTTTTTATTTCTGTTTTCTCATTCTACAAGATCTGGTTCTTTCATTTTATTTGATAATAAATTGCATCAACACATGATTGATTATGTTGTTCATGAAATATTTTCTAAATTGGCTAAATTTCTAGCTTTTCCTTCATAATGGCGAATCGTTCATGGTATCTTAAATTTTCCTTTCTAGTAACTGAAATGTTAGTCAATATTCTTAATATTTGCACCGATGATGAACTTGGTGATGAAACTGACGAGGAAGAAGCTGAAGCCTTGAAACGCAAAGAAATTATCCGCAACAAAATCAGAGCTATTGGTAAAATGGCACGTGTCTTCCAAGTATTAAGGTCAGTATGTTGGTCTCTTTCGGTCAACATCAGTAGTACTGAGGAAAATATATTTTTTCTGTACTCGAAATGTAACAACTAACGATTAAATGAAATAACACCAAACAAACAAAAGAACGTTTATGGTTTAGAAAAAGGGCATAGTTTTTAGAAACTATAACATAAAGAGGGCACATTTTTATGTGTTTGATGGGCAAAATTGTGTCATGCGTCCGATGTATGGACGCTTATTCTAACTAGATAAGCTCCTACTAGATTAATAGACCTAACTGGGATCACAGGATCATTTATGCACTCATTATACATACTGACTGATAAGAAATCCTAAGATTACCTTGAATTATTTTATCATACATGTCTGCAATTACATAGAAGTTACACTGCAATTATTTTTTTTAGAGAGGAAAGTGAAAGTGTTCTAGAGCTTAAAGGTCTTACCCCATCAGGAACTCTACCTGTTGGTATTTTATCAGGTGGAAAGGATTCCCTCCATACAGGTAAGACTGCATTGAGTACTAGATTAGTTAAGCAAGATGATGATTTCATTTTGTTGCCTTAAATAAGAAAAGATGCTGTGATATAATTAAGGTTAAAGAGGGTCAGAATGCATGGGGTGGTGGAGAAGATTAACACGAAAGTACAAATTTTCATGGAAATATATTTTATAGATGGAATATAGTGTCTTCCTAACTAAAAAATATTTCTGATAAAAACTATCTTCCTCATTTCAACCCTGCATATATTTAACCAAATTGTGAACACATATATGATTCTAATCTCATGCTTGAACTTGTAATTAATACATTTAAGAAGTTTCTACGTGAAGATGAAAATTTGCATGAAGAAATTTGCATGAAAATTCCATGATCTTTAAATGTTTTTAAAGAGATCATATTTGTAGTTTCCTTATTTTTCTTTTTTTCTCTTTCAGCACTCTCGGACTTACATATGGACAGTAGTGCTACGAATAGAAACAAAATCCAAGGTTTTGCAGATGCAAAGAATTTGGATCGAGTGAACGAAAGAATGCCTCCTCGCAAAGTAGATAGCGACAAACAACGTAAAAAGTAAAATGAAAAAAAATTAATATGAACCAAAAAATTAAATATATTACGGTGTTATGTGCCGCTTGTTTTTCGATTTTAAACCTCGTATTTGAATTGGATTCCGCCGGGAGAACGAAAGAGACAGGAGAAGAGAGAGAGAGCGAGCGAAAGAAACATTTTTTCTACCCACCTGTTCGCGCTGACGAAAAGTTATTAACCCCAATAAGAAAATTTGCGAAAAAAAAATTGTTGACTGTTCGATTTTTTGTTTTTGTTTTGGAACGTTAATAACTATACATTGAGACTATTAGGCGTGATGGCGAAATTATTTTTCGTTCGTGCGGCAATTTTTTGGGAATACGAAATGTTCAAAATGGTGTTGCGCTTCTCTTCGAAATGATCATTGGATCATTACTAGTGACAATGTGTCAAGAAAATTTTAAACGATTATTATGATATGTGAAGAGTAATTGTTGAATCAGTTCTGTGGTATTTCAATTAGGGAATTCTATTATATTTTTTTGTGAATTATCTCTGACCCCCATAAATCCTGCTGCCTTTCATGTTTTTCATCTACCCACCTAAATCAACCAATGATAGATTTTGTGTTTTTTTCTCTATGTAAAATTAGTTGTTACTCACATAATTTTTAAATTGTAAATGTTTTTTTTTGTGAGAAATTTTAGGATCTTAGGCCTGATGTGCTTCTCGTATCCCAACAATCTGATGAAAATGTGTATTTTTTCATGTATTTTCTATCCCTATAAAACTGACTCACAAGTGCTATTAGAGAAATTCACTATTTTGTTTTCAGACTGCTGATTAGATTTAAGTTTTTAACATAAGCCATGGTACACACTACTTGATATGTTAAACAAAGCATCTCTTTAGGTAACCATATATCTCTCAGTGTGAACCATACTTAAAACGAACTGTATGATTATATACACATGTCATATTTTTTGGTATTTATAAACTCATTATTTATTTGTTTTGGTCTTCCGAAATGTACCTAATTTTCATCGATGATTTTTTTCTTGACAAATGATATATTTTAAGTTTGTTTGTTTCTGGTCTGTGATTTTTCTTAATTTCTAGCCTTTTCAGTCAAATTTCTACTCCATACAGGATTATGTGGTTTTCCGTTGGGCAATATTTTCTCTATCCGCTACTAAAATGCAATTCTACTACACACCAAAAAAAAAGAAGTGAAATATTCTATATTTCTCTACTTTCAAATCAACTCACATATTCTCTTTAAAAGTAGTCAATATGTGTGATTTGTCAACTTCGTCGATAGTTACTACTCAAATTCATATTAGGACTGTAGTAATAGTTTTCATTAAGTCCTGATGTAGTATACGATTATATGGGTTTGTAGTCGGTTGGAAATTAAACCAAAACACTTAAAAGAACTTTGAACTTCAAATGATTCTAATAAATGAAAATTGTATTGTTATTCGTTCTAATTTTATTGCTTAATTTCCTAATTCCGATCAATATTCGTGAGAGTATGTGACGCTTGGACTCATTTTGGATATGAATACGTTTCTTCATGAAGCTAACTTTATTGTCAAAATTTTTTGCATCCATAAATTTCAGCGATTTTTGTGAATGGACCTCAAATTCGCGGAATTAAATGCTCGCGAAATATTCCATTTCGTCAATTTGTCCATTTTGATCGATTCGCAAAAATTTCTGACAATATAGTGTCCAAGCAAGGGCAGAATATTTCCATGAGTGTTGGTCTTTCAATCTTATACATATGAATATTGTTATTTTTTGTTCTAATTTTTATTTTCTTAATTCTTTGTTACATATATATGTTGATATGTGGATAAATTGATAATTAAATGATGAAATTATGTTAAGCTTTTATTAACAATTACTTCTGCTTTTGTGGCTGTCGCGTGGCTGTCCTCTGGAATTGAATCGAAAATGCTACCAAATAATAAAGATATTGCATTCAATGTTTACTTTTCTGATGCTTTCTCTCAAAAGAGATTGATTTTAACAAATCTTTAACTGATTTTTGTCAAATTTTTGATGCCGATCTCAACGTTTTGCAAGTTGTTTCGTATAAGTCAAGTAAAGAAACTATCTATCTATGGTCGACTCTTTTCCATGACTTCATTTGATATTTCCTTATAACTTGAACTCAAGTTTAGATATCTAAATGAACCAATCAGATTTTTGATGGTTAATTTACCGATGATTCGTGGAAAATCCATAAGCTTTCTGATGACTTTGAAATACTTGAAAAGAGAATTTCATATCTTGCTTTAATTAAATGTGCGCGTTGAAAAAATTATGAAATTCTGAGTTTTGACCTGTTGCTGGCTGTCGGCAAAGAGAAACTAATCTTGATATGTAGATTCTAAATTCATTCATGATATTATATAGTTTTAGCCTTAGTATATATATATATTTCTGTTCAAATTGATGTTCTTCTTAATATGTTATGTTGATAAATAATAATAATAAATTTTAGGTGATTTTTCAGGTGAATTTCAGGAGCCATTTTTAAACTTTTGAGCAATCAGGTTTTTTTTTCGATAACTATCCATAGCCTTCTATCATCATGGAAGGTATTTCATGTGCTAATTTGCTAACGTTAATTCTTTTAGGTCAGTTTTTGCTTGCTAGTTTTAAATTAGCCTGAACAAGAAAAACAGAATCAAACTTAGACAGGAGAGAGCTTCAGCATTTCACCTTCATATTTTTGTTTTTATTTCTTTCAATTTCTGTTTAGTTCTTAAATGGTTGTTATTCATGTGCGATTAAAGTAGTAGGGTAGTAGTAGTCCGTCAGTCTGATACGAGAACATTGTGCCGACAGTGAGTGTTTTATTTTCCAAGAATGTCATCACGGTTTGCTTCAAGCCTTCATACATTCCTAGGCTCGATAATACACAAGAGAGAAAAATCAGCTAACTGGATGTGTTTGCATTATTGAAGTGTTCGTTAATAAGATCATTATCTTACTGTATCGCATTCTTTTTCGAAATCCCTAGCTGTTTGCAGATTTTTGGGTTAAAAAGAAATTCTTGGAATTGTTCATGGTCAACAGTGTCAAATATGGATACCTTATCATTGAGATCATTACAAAACAGTCAACATGTATTCGTACCCCCCCCTCGCTCTCGCTCTACGAGTGTTGTCTTCACCACATTGTTCTGAATGGACTGGTATTTTGGGTATTTTATTATTTATTTGTTTCTGTTTGTTTATTGTTATTGTTGTTTACTTTCGTTGCACTTAAATTAATAGTAAAGAAAACGAACTACTTCGGTCATACTTGTTGTATATTTGAGAGCGTGTTGTTAAATAATCGAAAAGTCACTTCCATTACTACATGACGTAACTGTAAAATCAACGAAAAAAATATTAACAATAGAAAAGAATAAAGAAGGCATATCTTCTTACAGCTTCTTTTTTTCATCAAGTTATCCAAGACTTATTTTTTTCTTTCTTCTTCTTTCTTTTCTCCCTATCCAAATTTTCCCTTTTCCTTTTCATGAATATGTGCTTTTTTTAAGGTTTCAGAATAACCAGGGCTTTCGTTTTGGGCCGGCGAACGGCGAAATTCGCCGGCCAATCATCACTCCACTTCGCAAAATTCGCCGGAGCCTAAATCCTGCCAAGCTTTGACTTTTCATAATTTCAATGAAATATTGAAATATTCGCCATTGCTCCAACAACCTTCGCCGCACCCCCTAAAACAAACCAAAAGCCCTGAATAACGGTCCTTTAGTATTTTTTTTTTTTTCAATTGTTTGCAGCTAGCAACTCTCCATGTTAGGTTGGGTATGCATGCCTTGACTGAAGTCCTATCTAGTTTTTCATCGGGTACAAACTGACCACCTGATTTCTATTTCATGGTACACCTCGACTTTGGTTAAATTACTCGAGGACCCCTCGCGTTGAAGATATGCGCTGCGCACGTACAATTTAAGTACTTGTTCAATATTCTCCACATCATACTTTATCATACTAAATATGTTCATGGTTTTGTATGGAAAAATTAATTTCTAGAATGAAGCCCTAAAATCCAGCTTTGTTGAGGATTCAAATATGTGTACCTATGCGATTCATGTCCTAGTAGAATGATTTTGACAGTTATTTTACCACCGCGCCAAGCATTTTTAAAAGTATTTAATCTTCGCTTTAGATAGCCTTCTTATAAAGATGCATGACTATCAAAAAATGAGGCGTATCCAAGGGGCGAAGTGGCCATGGGTCGCGCTTTTTGCAAGAATTCAGAGGTCACTACGTCGAAAGAAATGTTTTTACGATGCATAGTGACTTATAAAAATAAAGCAACTCTGAGCGTTAAAAACCGTTCGCAAAAAATAACGTAATGTTACTTTCCAACCTCCCCCTGTTATCAAGAGTAAGTGTTCTCGTATTACGTAATCAAGGTTACTTATGAACACATTAGTGCTATAGCACTGTTATCTAGATGATATTGTAAGTTAGGGACTGGGAGTTGTGGGTGGGTGAAACAAATTTTCAATTCTATTTAATTATATGACGGACTGATAGGTTACTTGTATCTTTAATGTGAACTATTATGTACTATCTTGTCAATAAATAATAATAATAATAATAATAATGGTCAATTTTGGAATTATAAATCTTCCTAGAGTATTACAACTACCGTAAATGGCGCTTATTCAAAACTAGACTTTTTTGATGCGGCGCTTAATCGAGGGCGGCGCTTATTTAAAAACAAAAGTTTTCAGGCAAATATTTCTTATTTTCTCTAAAACTACTTCGTTAAACTAACATCTTACATTGTGTACTGATAGAGAAAAACTAAAAGTCGTTTTATATAATAAAAATGACATTTTGACAAAAAAAAATTTGACACGCCACGGTCTAGAATAAAACATGTGTTATAGTCTTCTCTAATCCCCTAAAATATGGAATGTCTCTATTAAGCGCCGCATTTAAATAAGGTGCGGCGTTTAATGGAGGCCGGCGCTTATTCAGAAAGAAGTATAAAAACTGCGGCGCTTATTCGAGGGCGGAGCTTAATCGAGGATTTACGGTACTTATAAAAAGTATTTAAAATTTATTATTTATAACATAACAGGAAAAAGAAAACATTAACTCGATTTAAAACATCAAAAAATAAATTTTATGTATATTAAAGGCGTACACAGAGAAGTGGGGAAGTATCATTAAAATAACTATAAGAAACGTCTCCTTAAAGATAAATTTTTGTTGTTTTGTTTAAATCTCTGTTTTCAACATCCTGAGACTCTGGTGATCGTACAAATAAATCGATTCGGAATTTCCAAAGTGGTTTAAATCTGTAGGTGTTATAGTCTGTTTCAGATTCAGTGAGACTTATGACGAAAGTCTCAATATCATGGTCCCCTTGATTGTTTTTTATCCGGTTTTCGGGAAATGAAAGAAGAAGCTATAAGAAAAAAAATAGAGAAAAAATAAGATGAAGACGAAAAATGAAGAAAATTAAAAAATTAGGATTAAAAATTGCAAAATCGGTAACGGTTCGGAATCCCAATCTATCCTGCGTCCATTGATTATTATGTACAATTGGCAGGCGTTAAGTATTTCGGGTGATATGACTTTTTGTAACAACCCCTACTTTTCTCTAAAAACAAATCCGCTGGCTAGTATTTAAGGCTAGAGGTTTGCATATAACCAGCAGCACCCGCACGCAATGACCTGTACGTTACGCATACTTTTACTTCAAAATCTGTTACCTTTTCTATTTGTTTCACACATAGGCAAAAGTGATACGGGACGATAACGTGACGATAATTATTGATTAACTGTTTTATTTATTGTTCTTCTTAAATGCAGAAGATATATTCGTTTGTTTCCAAACAGTTGGATACTTCCCAGTTTTGAAAACGCTACTAAAAATAAGCTTAAGGGGAAGGATAATTTCCCAGTTATTAAGTCGGGTTCGTTTGATTTGTGTGTATTTATATTGAGGGTAAATGAAAGAGTGAAGTTTTTCTTCGAGGTAAACAAGAGATTTCATTACTTAAGAGCCTCTAGAATAATAATAGGAATTCCATAATAAAAAAGGGGTTGTGACAAAATATAACTCGAAATCATCAATCTAACTCAATTAATGTCACATTCGTCAAGTTACACACAAGTTACACATCAGAACAAAGTTCATCCATATGCACAGCAGATATTTAATTTAAAACATTTGACGAAATATAATGAAAAACAACCCAAACCCACTAGACTTTCCCATTTTACAACCTGTTTTTAGAAACCAAAAACCCAAAAACCTCATTTTGTAAACTTTTTCCTCTAAACTTTTCCCTATATTTTGTACCATCAGCGGTATATTCATCTTTCGTGAACCCCTACACTCAACTACTAAATAAAAAATTGGTCCAGCGTACGAGAGAATTCTTCATTAGCAATTTACTTGCTAATGATCAGGATGAGCTAAAAAGTTAAGAATAATCATCTTGAAAACAAAAGACACTTTTCTTATGAAAAAAAAAAATTTACTAGTCTTTGCTATGGTCTTGACCTATACACGATACGTTCAAGTTTTATTTGTTACGTCTAAATTGCAAATGGATCCATGTTCACAAAAGAGAAGAATTTTTAAGACAACTTTATTTTCTCCAATAATTTAAAAAAATTACAAACTTTGTAAGGAACAACCCGTCTCAAACAATAATTAAATACAATAAAAATTCTATAAAAAGTTAACGCACAAAATCAGCGTTTATATATTCCCTTCACATTTTTCTTCGGATTTATGCAATGGATTCATGGTGAATCATTAGTTTCGGTCTGATAGGATGCATTAGCATATTCATTACAATAGAAACACACCAATCAAAAGATGATTAAGTTAGCCCAAGTATCGAGACAATCCATTATATAAAAGAAGCCCTTAAGTAAAACGATTTCGGGAAGTCTGGAAGTATGAGAGAGAATATTAAATAAAGTATTAGCTTTTATACTTAAGATTTATATCAATTGAAGGACAGAACTTGATTCTCGTGTACCGAAAAGTTGAGAACTTTTTTTTTAAATCTACCAGGTGATTTAAAAAAATCCGTAAGGCTTTGACAACAGATTATATCATGACCTGAGTCGATTTCCAAATAACTTTTTTTCAGTATGAAGAAGAAAGCCTAACTTAAATTTTTTTATGTATGATTTTTCAAAATCTATTCATTATTCGCTGAGAGAAGTCCATTTTTGTGAAAAATCACATGATGAAAATCGCAACTTTTTGTACTCGCGACATAAGAAAGTTAAAACCCCGATATTGTCGAATATAGAATTAAAAAACTGTTAAAAAACCTAGAGGGTTCAAAGTTGAGGCTAATACTAGGATTGTCCACACACAAATCAAATAAGTCTTGGTCTTAACTATTAAATCCATTGGTACTGTCTCAATCAAAAGTATTGCTTATTCGACCTTCTAATTGGTTGACCATTACTTCATGAAAAATCTAAATGGTTCAAATAAAAGTCTTTTCATCAGAAAATTTAATGAATCAAAAGTAGTTTTCGTATACGTCTTAATTCAGTTGGTGAATCAGCCCTAATCATGGTTCGTCAAGACTTTTTGGCAAAAAAGCATAGCAAATGAAAAATATGAATTGCATTTTTTTCTGCGACATTCTGTAATAATAAATCCTTCAGGGGACTTAAACCTAATTTAGGGAAATTCCGAGTCAGGACATCTGACCCTGCCCTTCATGAAGAAGTCCAAACTATGTCTTTTTTATCGCAAAATATCCCTTCTTTCATGAAAAACAAAAAGCTTTTTCTAGATTAGGGCCTAGGATTCTACTGAAATATAAAGATCAAAATACATGAGTTTGATCTTACTTCAACAATCGTAATTCCCCAGTTTGCCTCCGACGTCGGCACTACTATAACGTCGCTCGAACGTCAAAGCTCGACGTCGAAAAGTAGTTAACACCCTTGACGATAGGTTTCACTTTATTTTTACTTGTGTACGTCTTTGACGGAAGATAAAGCTATGGTGCCATTATCTCTGCAAATAATGAATAAATTTCTATACACCAAAATTCACGTTTGGTGTTTTACTGCAAAACGAATATAAAAAATTAATGATGGTACCATCGTAGTGTAATCTTTCGTCAAAGATATAGCTTTTTACACACATACACACACATACACACACATACACACACACACACACACACACACACACACACACACACACACACACACACACACACACACAC